>PVLA01006618.1:0-115012 GCA_004027455.1 Hydrochoerus hydrochaeris | reverse complement strand
GCGGCAGTGATCTGGTCTAAGAGAAGGGAAGACGCGAACCGAACATTCACCAGTGGAGCGAGGCGGCTGGCAGACAGCAGACAGCAAGGTGCGGGGCCTGGGCGTGAGGTTTGGTGGCAGGGCCGGTGGGGGAGGATGGGGGTGGGGGTTCCGGGCTGAGGGGCTAAGGCCTTGGGGTCTGGCAATGGCTGATCGGGGTTGGCCCGAAGAGTCCCAGCTGGCGAACTGCCATTAGTTTGGCACTGAGCTCCCGCGGATTGGAGAGCCGAGAACTCCTGAAGGCAGAATCCCTAGCTTTTGGAAGGAGGATTTGGCAGAGCTGAGTCCCTGGTCCCCTGATTGCCTGTGTGCACCAGGAACGGGGTTAGCTACTGAGAAAGTGAAAGTGGAGCAAGTTAGACTGCTGCACAGTTTAAGCCCCTCAGTGTCTCGGTAAACTTGGATAAATGTCGAGTTGTGATGGTCAAAACGACAGACTCCAAAAATAAAAAGAAAGCGCTTTATTAGCTGAGCTCAGTGGCGACACTGTCCCAGGGAACCATCGGGGAAGTGCGCACAGGGCGGGAAGTTACAAGGGTTTTTAAAGCTGCAGACCTCAAGGGGAGGGGATAAAGCTTAAAGATTAATTTTGTTGTACACCAAAAATCAAGAATTAAAGTATTAACAAGAAAAGGAAAAACAAAAATAAGACGTCTGTGTAAAAAGGAGCGCTTTATTTAAACTGGTACCCAGTGACTGAGTGCAGGTGGGATTCGCACTGCTGTGTAGCTAGGTTAAGACTTGGGGGGGACTTATAAAAAGAGAAACCGCAAGAGGGTGGGAGAGCAAAGGGCAGATTGTTCCGAAAAACAAGCCTGTTTTTACAGGAAGGTTGCTCATTAGCACATCTTGCGGTGACTGGACATTTTGTTTGTACAGGATTAGGGTGACTCTCACAGTTAGGCCTGTTCTGGGAATAAAACTTTGAGGGGCTGTGCAGAGGGATTTACAGGAAACAAAAAGTTATTACAGGACAGAGGAATGTGGTGCATACCGAACAGGATGGCAGCACTTGAGTTAGGTTACAACAAATTTGTCTCCATAAAAGGCAGTTTTTGTTTGCTTTTCCCAAACATATAGGTCTTATAAGAACCAGGGAGGCAGGGAAGAGGTTGCACAGTGGCTGGGTGTGTGGGTGTGTTGCAAGATAACTGACAATTACACAAGTTTTGTTTTGTTTTGTTTTTTCATACCGGGGTTCAAACTACGACCACATGCTTGCAAGGCAGACTCTCATGCTGCTGAGCTAAATCCCCAGCCCCAAATTACACAAGTTTTACAGAAAGAAAACAAATTATAAATGCTGTACCCCAAAAGGCTGCACCCCAAAATAAAATGAAAATTGTAAAAAAGGCAAAAAGAGTAAAAAGGCCAAGACATCTTGGAGGGAAAAGAAGAAAGCGCTTTATTTAGGCTGGTATCCAGTGACACAGAGTGCAGGTGGAATTTACACTGCTGTGCAACTAGGCTAAGATTTGGGGTGGTTTATAAAGGGAAAAACCACAAAGGTGTGGGGGAGCAAAGGGCAAGTTGTCTCCAGAGACAGGCTTATTTTAGGGGAAAAAATTAGCTCATCAGCACACCTGTGCATTCCTGAGGAAACAGGACATCTTGTTGTTTGCCTAGGGGTCAGAGTACCGAGGTTGTGGCTAGTCTATTCCAGTAATATACCATGCTGGCAGCAGGCATTATGGGAAGAACACAATTACTGGAGTTACAAGAAGTACAAAGTGCGATTTGGGACAATGACTACAGTTTAGGACAAAGGCTGTGGAGCATACAAAACAGAATGGCAGCACTTGAGTTAGGTTACAACATTAACAGAATGGTGGTGCTTGAGTTAGGTTACAACAATAAAGGCGCATTAAGTAATAAGTACAGCACATTTTGAGTTCAAGCTTGTAACAGAGTTTGTCATTTGAGTCTCTCAACAGTTCTGGAAATATGGCCACTGTATACACAGATGCAGGAAAGGAAAAAGAATCTCTGCAAGGATCACAGGCAGCACTTAGCAGAGCTGGGCTTTATACCTGATCTTTCAGACTCTTTAAGTCTACCTGCCACAGCACTGAACTTCATCTTTAAAAAACTTTGAGAAAATGTCTCAGCTAGCTGAACATTGGGGGGGACTTATAAAAAGAGAAACCGCAAGAGGGTGAGAGAGCAAAGGGCAGATTGTTCCGAAAAACAAGCCTGTTTTTACAGGAAGGTGGTCGTGCATACACATAATCCCACCTACTCAGGATACTGGGCTCTTTAGTGAGTCCCAGTCTCAAAATAAAAATTTGAAAAAGTTTGTTATGTAGCTCAGTGCTAAAGTGCCTGCCTAGCAAGCATGAGGCTAGGTTTAATCCTGAGTATGCAGCAGACAGAGGTTTCAGATGCATACAAAGTTTAAAAATAAAAATACAATGTGAAAGAATCAGATATATTGTATAATTTCAGAGTGCAGGGAGAGTTTCAGCAAGAAACTTGGGGCCCTTCAGCATGCACTGTTTGTTTTCATTTCCTGGAGGCAGCTTGAGAATTGTTCACTCCTGTTTATATTTTAGACTTTTTTATATATGTTTTATTCCACAGATTTTGCAAAACCTAAATTATAGACATGTATTGAGGTGGGTTTGTAATCAATATAGGAGTCCAAGCAGCCAAACTGACAAATTTTGGGATTTTATTAGCTGAATTCAGTGACCACCCACATAAAGCTCTGTTTCAGAGTCAGACCGAGTGGCCAGAACTGGAGAACTGGTTACAGAGTTTTTAAAGCAAAAAACCACAAAGCAAGACATCCTGGAACGTTTTAACTAGAATCTCACATTACTTTTGGTTAACACCTGCATCCTGCTTTGTTGTTGAGCAGGCTAGCTTCCTTCTTGTGGGTACAGCTTGACTACTTTTTTCATGGGGCTTGTGCCCTGAGTAATTTTTTACTCTTTTAGGTCAAATATCGGGAATAAGATGGCATCAATTTTGCCAAGCTACAACATTCCCCACTGGTTTTAGTACAAGAATAAATCCTTGATTCCTGGTCATCTTTTTTATCTAAAGATCATCCTCTTTATCTAAATTTTGTAAATGCTTATATTGAGCCCATAGGACCATTAGCTTAATATATTGTACTTAGTCTTGGATATAGTGCATTAAACAATTAATTATGCAGAGGCCAATAGTGATGGCTAGTAGGAGAACTAAGGGTCCTGCCAGACCCAAAAGTAAGATGGTAAGCCATGGGGTGAGAATGATTTTTATATCAGCTCTATTGACATTGTATCTGTCTGTCTGTCTGTCTCTGTCTCTCTCTCTCTCTAAAAGCTAGGCGCTTTCTGAGCTAAGGTTTTCCCTAATTCCTGAATGGTTGGTATAAAAACAATAAGATTCACCAAGGGCTAGGCATAGACCTCCTTGTTTTAGGAATAGGAGGTCTAGACCTTGTCAGTACTGGAGGACCATCTCAGCCAGAGAGTTCAGAGAGTCCTCCAGGTAATGAATATTTTGTTCGAGAATGTATGCCCAGATCACAGTTTACTTTTTTGCTCGGCATCTGGTAGTTTTGGTCTCTCACTATGAAGGCTACAGTTTTTAGTGCTATGGTACCAGCTATACCTAATCTCAAAAGGATGGTAATTAAGACTGGGGCTCCTTTTTTTTCTTGTGAGGTTGGGTAACCTCATATTTTTTTTATTTCTTTCTCCAGAGTACCAGTACACTTGGGGAAGAACATGAATTAAAATACAGAGTTCAGGTTTAGGTCCCATAAAGGCAGCCAGAGGAGCACAAGGAGTGAGGCCATTTGTACAGACAAACCAAGTTCCCAGCAGGGAGACTAAATGTTGGTTGAGGGGATAAGAGACATTTTGTACATACACAGTTGAATTACAATTGATTTGAAATGGGACATGCTTTAAGGGGAAATTTACAGACAATACAAAGTCTAGAGCCATGAATATTTCCCACAGTGAGGGACAGAGGTCCTTGTCCCCACCAGCATGAAGAACCAGAATCAAGGTTTGAGATGTTTACAATCTGAGTTTGATTGTTGGTCCCAACAGTAGCATTTGCAGTGAGTCCCACATAGTAGGGGGGTTCAGTATTTAAGCATAGCCTACAGTCTTGGGTAATATTGGGGATGAGCTGTTAAGTATTTTGAACCTCAGTTCTAGAGATCGAAAGACAGCTTTCAGGTTGCGGTTGTGCTGAGGCATGAAGCGATTGTTCAGGGACAGATGGAGAGAAGGGAATTCGTGGCTGGGTGGGGGGATAACCACTCGAGTGGGAATCCCCTTTGGTGGCAAGGTGAGCCCACTGAGGGGCCTATAGGTTTTGGGAGGATTGGACTGTTTGCGGGTTTTCTCTGGATGGTAAAGAGCAAACCAGAGTCCCACCCAGTGACTTAGAGGTGCCCCATGTTTTTCTTCCATTCCAAGAAGTATCTCCCGATTGTTTAGGCCAAAATAAAAACTAGCCCTTAAGGGAGTCATACCTAGCTCACAGATAAGGATCACTGACCAGGGGGCTATGGTTTGGTGACAATAATAACAGTGGCACAGGTTGGACCCAGAACTAGTGGAACATCTGTCCACTTTAGAGATTGCCAGACACAAGAAAAGGGGGATATTTGGGTCTGTTGGGAAATACCCAGCAGATCCCCATGGTCCAAATGCCCTAGCTGGGGGAATCCAGGCAGCTGAGGCAAGGCTAGTGCATTTAGGATTATTTGCGGTAGCCCAATCCATAATGGAACAGAGGGTGACATTAAGGAGAGGATTCCCAAGGCTTCTGGTAGAGGCTAAGGTTACTCCATCTGAAGTTCTAGTCGTAACCCACATACAAGTTACAGGACAATGGTCTTTTGTGGGAATGGGTGGAATAAGGAGGATTATGTACATAAACAGACTTAGGGCCTGTGTCTTTGGAGCTTGACTTTTAAAAGGTCAGAAGACATTGATAGTGCATTTAGCTGGAGTCTTTGGGCCTGCAGGCTTGAAGTGGAAGTGATGAACCCAATGGTTCTTTTTGGTGACCTTGATGGCTGTGGGAGTACTCAAAGTGACTGTGTAGGGTCCTTCCCAGTGGGCGCCTAGGGATGTGGACTGTCTCCTGATGTAGATTTGATCCCCAGGTTGGGCTGCTAGGGTGTCATCAGGCCTTTTAGGGATGGTCTGGTGGCCCCACAACAAGTGGTGGCTCAAGTGCAGGAGGGGCTGGAGGGCCTGTAAAGACTTAACAAGTTCCCCATTAGTGACAGCAGCCAACTGCCAACTTATCATCTTGAACAAGAGGATCAAGGAGGATCAAAGGCCTCAAAAGTAGTAATGACCTGGAGGTAGGGGGTGCATCACACATGCAGAAGGGCAAAAGGAAGGAGGCTTACCCAGTTTTTGCCAGTCTCAAGAGCCAGTTTTGAAATAGTGTCCTTTATGGCTTTATTTTTTTACTTGGCTTGAACTTTGAAGCTGGTAGGCACAGTGTAATTTTCAATTGACTTCTAAAGCTACAGCTAAATTTTGAGTGATATGAGCTGCCATGACCCAGTGTGACTCTGAGGTTCTTGGGGTGAGGAACCACTAGAAGATGAGAAAAATAAAGAAGAGACAAAACTGGGGTCAGGTGGAAAGGTACTGGTCCCTCATTGCAGAGTCATTTATGTATACCTTTCAGCAACTTAATGTCACATGACACCCTGTTGTCCTAGCCACCCACTGTTCAGATTGTCTTGGGGGTAGGTGTTCTCTGGGCTGAAGCAACTTCTTCAGGTGGCTTGCCAAGCACTCTTTGTTCTTGGAATGGTCATGCTCCAGCCTTGCAACTGTGGTCAGTTTCCAGCTTCAAGGGCTCTCAACATAGCCATCTCTTTTGTTGTTTCACAGGATGGGTGGTCTGTTGAAGCTGGAGGAACTGTGTTGGAGAACTCCATAGAAGATTTTTTTTTTATTTTAAGTGCAGTCCAAGGATTTTAAGTCCCTGCATTCCACAATCGAAACCCTGTGCAGTCCATAACAATAGACAGCTGTCAGTGTAGGTGGCCATTATCAATAGATGTTATTGAGTTTCTTTTATAACTAACATATATTATGGAATTGTTTTATATATGTCTAGTAGTTTTACATTTTCTGCAGGATGTTCAAGACCAAGTTAAGGTGATACCTGTTTTAAATACAATCAAATTTTGTTATCTACCAAGGTCAGTTAAGTCTTTTCAGGAATACCTTGGAACCAACCATAGCACCTCTTAGTTGTTTTGTCAGTGTCAGCCATTTGGATGAGTCACAGCTGTGAAAGCTTGGGAGATTTTTGCTCCTGGTGACTCTCCTTAGGCACACTAAACATTATTGATTACTTTCCTCAGTGGTCTCACAGTGTTCTTAATCAGAAGATCAGGGACTCTCTGAGTATAGGATGATGTAGCAGAGGATCTCTTATGTTTTGGGTCCTCATTGACCTTTGAGGATGAGGGCCAAAATATTGGCTATCCTCTAAGCCATCTATCTCTCTAAATTTTTGGCTTCTAAGTCTCAGTCATTGAACATCCAGAAAAGATTGGTAACAGTACAGTGTAATAGAGGCAGTAAGTTTAACATTACTGTTTTCTCTGAATATCAAGCATTTTAGAGCATTAAATGGATTTCCTATTAACCGTGGATGTTTTAACATTTAAATACCTGTAGAATATTAACAGTAAGATATTTTACATAGAAAATTAGAAATTAAAACCATATCTAATATAGCATGACAATCTTGATGACATTATAACACACTTGAATTTGTACTTTAACATCAAATAATCTCCTTTTAATCAGTTATCCCTATTTAATACATAAAAGCTTTTACCTAACTTGTTGGCCTTTAGTGGGCTGTACATGTCATAAGCATTTGTTGAAGGTAGAGGTCTGAATCTAAAACAAAATTCTGTCACCATAAATAATCCCTGTTAAACATTTTTGAAGACCTGCACATCTGGAGGCATGAATACATGAATATACCATGAGGTTAACAACAATCATTTATCATAACCATATGAAAACCTTTGTATGGGCATTTTTAAATCAAAAACTTTATTGTAGTGTTTCATTTGATGATGACCAATGTGACCATATTACAATAATGTATTTTATGACTTTAGTTGAAATGTTTCCCATAAGGCTGCAGAGATCACTGGGGGCTCCAAACAATGAAGAAAAACTGATTAAAAATGTTAACCAGGTGTTGTAGTCAGGGGTTGTGAGGGGAACAATTAGAATCAGGACATTGTATTTATAATGTTATTTTATGATGGTCACCCAGAGTTAACACAAGAAAATGCAGGAAATCTATCCACAACACTAGAGACATAGAATATTTAACCAAGGACCTGAATCCCACAGCAATGTCACACGTGAGTCCAGATGAAGACCCAGAGCGCATGACAGTGCCTCCCATGAGTCCAACTGGAGGTCTAGAGCCCACAAGGGCTCATGCCAGTCTCTTATGGATCCGTGCTGGGAAGGCCCAAAGGTCAGTGGTGGAAGCTAGAAAGTCTGTGCCAATGGGGTGAAGGAGGTGTGCTGATAAGTTGAAGGTTTTATGCTGGAGCTGAGAAATCACGCTCAAAACAAAGACCAGGGCTGTCCTATAAAGCACCACAGCCATCCTCAGTGACATAGAGGTCCTGAGCTCCTCCAATGATAAGCACAGTCTAGCACCTGCCAGGAAGCCAGCATGATGAGTTCATCCTGGAGATTAAGTGGCACATGTCTTCCTCTCCAGAGCCAGGAAGTAGTGCTCGATGTAAGGACCAGAATTTCTCCAGGAGAACCAGTGGCTCAAACAGCAACTTGTAGGAAAACCCAAAATGCCTTAACACCTAGCTTCTCCTCCTCCACGTCTCTATTTATGCTGGCACCTTTCCTCAGGTGGGATATCTACTCTCAGCACCATGCTGATTTAATTCTGCTGGTATTAAGTTGACCATGTTTTTAATCTACAATACCAGGCAGCTGCTTTCTTATTGATTAATTGAAGCCCTGTCCAATAATCCCAACCTCAAGGGATTTTTGTTTAGTTATCTTAATATACTTTTTAATGACTTATGGAAAATTCAATTATAACATTTAACACATTTATTTTTAAACAGTGAGACTCTCAAGTCAATAATAAAACTATGTATTTTACATAACTAGTCTTTGTATCATTTGGACTAGGTGGCAACCCAGGTGGCATTTGGGCCAGTGGAAGCATGTTTTATAATTTTCTAACCCAAATAAACTTTGATTACATGATCTAAAAATGCAAAAGAAAAAGGAGAAAAAAGAAAAATTATTGAGCTCAAAATAAAAAGAACAGCAGTTCACAAAACAGACAAATGGACAAACATGGACAGGTGATCTGTACAGATTGGGACAAATACATAGAAAAAACACACAGCTTGTTGGTGTCCATGAGAACTTCTAAGTAGTTTGCTCCTTACACCCTGTGTTCTCAGGGCTGGAATACCAGTTCACCTCTAGCACCCCATCCCCTCAGGGACACTCTGTGCCACTTGTGAACTTCTGTATGGGCACTTGTGCTATTAGCTCCACACATGTGAATGATCGCTAGCTCATTTGACTCCAAACAACTGCTTAAGACTGGACAGACAGACATACATAAGCAGACTGACAAACACCTTACAAAATCAGAGTGCATTCAAGTATATTTTTAGTCCAATTGAATTACAGTAATTTTCTTTTTACAAATTTAGAATTTACTCTATAATTTGACTGGTCAGAATTGCTATAAGTCAATTAGCAGAGATCTCTTGTAAAAGGAATTTGGAAAGGACAAAAATCCTCCCAATGATTACCATATATTTTTGTATTTTATCTTAAGAATACTGGTAAATTTTTGCATCCCCTTCTTTCATTAAACTTTCAGTTTGATTACCTCTCTATACACTGATCACCTGTTTAGATCTTTGGTTCTTGTTTTTCATTACCATCTCCTGTGCATCCTGCGTCAATTTAATTGGTCCCAAGGCTGGTCTAACTCCATCCTTGTTTGTTGGTCATGGCACGGTCTCTGAGGCATCACTGTCGTAGGACTGAGCATCAGCTTCTTGAGAGATGGAATCAATTTCTTTTCTGGGTTTGGGTCCATGATACAGCCAGACAACACACATTGGTGCCCAGATAGACCATTTAGGATGAGTGACAGGAAAGCTGGGAGGAGCATTATAGACCCCAATGGTTTTAGTGTCACCTCTCTGGCTGTCTAAACAGCAAGGGCATTTCCACAAGCTATTGGGGTGTCTTCTCATTGGTGCCCCCAAACAGTGCATAATGGCAACCTTTTGGGGCAACCAAATTGCAGCTTGATTCTCCCATCTTAGGGTCTGTCTATTTAAAGGCAAAGAGGGTTGACTTACCATAGCCAATGGTAGGGAGAAGAAGGCATCCTTTAGGTTCAGTGCAGAGTAGCAGGTGTGTATAGGAGGCAACAGATTGAGAAAAGTATAGGGGTTAAAGACAGTAGGATATAGAGTCATTACTCTTTCATTTGCCTCTAAGGGGTCTTGAATAAGCTGATAGTCCGAAGTCCCAGGCTTCTCGACAGATAGCAAAGGTGTGTTTTAGGCTGACTTACAAGGAACCGGGATATTGGCCTCTTTTAGCCTTTGGATGTTCTTGGAAATTCCTCCTTTGGCCTGTAAGCTGAGTGGATATTGGCCAACCCAGAGTGGGGAGGCCCTGGGGTTAACAGTGACTACAATCAGAGGTTGGCTGATCACAAGACTTAGTGGGTTGGATTCTGCCCAGACCCCAGAGATCTTTTGCCATTTCTGTAGCAACAAAGTTGGAGGGGGGCATCAGTCAGAGGCAAGTCTGCCAGAAACAACTATTCTTTAGTTATGGGACAAGTAAAAAGGATAGGAGGAGGGGTGGTAGTCACCTCTGATTGGGCTTTCTGATGATCTCTAGTCTTTCCATGAGACCCAAAAGTCACCAAGGGGTTGTGTCCTCAAAAGAGATTTGAGCCTATAACTTGTGGAGCAAATCTCATCCAATCAGGGGGTAAGGGCATTCAGGAATAACAAGGAAAGAGTGGGTTAGGGACTCTTTGCTCTGGTCTTTAATTCTGGCCTGAGTCCATGGGTAAGCCTTTATTCTTTTAGTTGCACCTTGAATGCTCATTTTGTTCTGGGACAGAGGACCCACTGGCTGTTGTAGGACTGAATATAGCACATTCCTGTGCCAGCCAGGAAGTTGACCTTTTGGCTCCCACAATAAGAGTTAACTGGGGTTCTTGGGGGCCAAAAGCACCCTGACTCTATTGTCATCTATTAAGACCTTTGGAGTAGAGGTGGTCTTTTTCTGGAGCTCCAAACAGTCTTTTTTTCAGTGGGACCTTACAGTAGGCACACTGGTTTTTGGCTAGTGGAATCTCTTTTATATTTAGGAGGGTTCCCCAAGTCATGTTTGGTTTTGGGATTTTCTTTCTCTACTAGAGCAAGAAGGACCTTTTCCATCCTTCTGTTTATGTCCTGTGGATCCTCTCTATTGTTAAAGACCATTTGGCCTATCTCCACTAACTCTGAGAGTGCCTTACTTTTGAATCCTTTTAGTTTTTGAAACTTTTTCTAATATCTGGGACCAACTGGGAAGCAAACAGGATATTTAGGGCACATCCATTCTCAGGTGCCTTTGGGTCAGTAGGTGTATAAATATGATGTACCTCTAGGAGGCACTGCAAGAATATGGATGGAGCCTCATTAGGTCCCTGACTTACCTCTGAAACCTTAGATTGGTTGGTTTCCAAGCAGCTGCCTTTAAGGTACCAGGATAGTCTGGCAATACCATTCAAGAGCCTCCTTACCTTGATCATCATTGAGATTCTAAGTAGGGCATGTGAGGGGAAACATGAGGTCCAAATGGGCTGGGTTGGAACTGGGCTGGCTGTCTAGTCCCCTAATCAGTTTTCATCCCAGGGTGTGGATGTGTTCTCATTCCTCAGAAGTGAAGAGAGTTTGGAGAAGCTGCTGGCATTTATCCCAAGTGGATTGATGCATAAAGAAAACAGACTCAAGGGAAATGAGTCCCTGGGGGGTTTGAGAGAAGGAGGGGTTTTGCTGTTTCCAGGTGAGAGGTCACTGGTGGAGAAAGGGATGTAGACTAGGAAGGACCTGGAGGTTCTTTCTCCAGGGGCAACCTTATGGAGGGGTAAAAGAGGAGCCAGAGGAGCAGAAGTGGAGTCGGGAAAGGAGTGTCCCAGTGCAGGAGCCCTAGAAAAGGGGTGCCTGCTATGGGTGTGTGAGGGGCTAAGTAGGGAAAAAGAATTAGGTTCTTCAGGTGGAGAATGGTAAGGAGCGGGTCACAAAGGGATCAGGGGTGAGGAATCAGAAGGAGAGGGAAGAATGGGGAGGTTTGGGAGAGGTGTTTTGCAACTGTGACAATGGTGTGGCATTTGGGGTGGCAGGAGGGGACTCACTTGGGAGGTCCAAAACCAAGTCAATCCAAATTTGTATATAGACAGCTTGGTCAGGGTGCCCAGGTGTCTCAAAGATGACCTGATGGACCTGTTGACACAAAGAGATTAAAAGATCCTCCAGTGGCAAAGAGACTCCAAAAGTGGGCCATTCAAGTTCACAAAATGTTGGGAGTTTACTGGTTCACCATAGGAAAAGGCTCTCCAATGAAATTTCTGAAAATGGTTAAGGACACATTGCAGAGGTGACAAAGAGGCAGAAGCAGGGCTGGGGATTTAGCTGAATGGCATAAGCACCTGCCTTGCAAGCATGTGGTCATGAGTTTGATTCCCAGTACCGATAAAAAAATAAATAAAATAAAAAAGAGGCAGAAGCAGACTGACCCATGACATAAATGACACCAAACCAGTGACAAAACTAACAAAACAAAGACAGAAATTTAGTCCTTAGATTGACACCAGTAACTATTTCAACTATGGTTGACAAGTTCTAGCCAATGTCTTGGTCTGGGAATGAGTCCCAGAGATTCTAATGTTGCATCTAACACCTCCAAGGACTCCTGAGGGGTGCCCGACCAAACTGTGAGACAGTCTCACTAGTAAGGATCCAGATGGCTTGCTCTAAGTTAGCATCCAGGGCTTTGGTTTTGGTTTCTCTTTGAAACAAAGAGGATCCTCAGGAGCAAGAATCATATCTCGGTAATTTCCCTAAGGAATAATCATCTCAGAGACTTGGGTCCTTTAAATCCCTAAAAAGGGATCCTGGACAAGCCCCCAAGTGAGATGAGTTCATAAACAATATAGGAACCCAAGCAGCCAAATGGACACATTTTGGGATTTTATTAGCTGAATTCAGTGACCACCTGCATAGACCCATTTCAGAGTCAGACTGAGTGGCCATGAACTGGAGGATTACAGAGCATTTAAAGCAAAACACCACAAAGCAAGGCATCCTGTTTGGAACATTTTAACTAGAATCTTACATTAATTTTGGTTAATACTTGCATTCTGCTTCTTTGTTGAGCAAGCTAACTTCCTTCTTGTGGGTATAGCTTGACTGCTTTTCTCATGGAACTTATGCCCTGAGTAATTTTTTACTCTATTAGGTCAAATATAGGGCATAAGATGACATCAATTATGCCAGGCTACACCAGTGTAAAATGTACATTTATAAAACAAATCTTATATCCACTTCTTTGCCTAAGAAATTACCAAAATGCTATCAATATTATAATATTTACATATCAAATTAGCACTATTTAGTTTGACTGTGTCACATATTAGTGTAATACATGTGTGGTACATGCACGTGGTAAAATTCTGGGATAGACAGTCTCTTCCTCTGGTTCTTTAGTCTTCTGCATTCTGTCTTTGTTGCCCTTCCTCAGTCAGTGACCTTCATGATATATTTAATTTAAAAAGTACATCCCTGCTGCCAGGGTAATGCTGTTGTTTGTGTCTGTTTGGTTATTTGCTTGCAGCATTTGCCATACTTTGTTCTCTCTAAGTAAAGGACTTAGATTAGAAATCTCAGGACCTATGTCACTAAAAAGTCCCTAATTGAAAATGATTGTGTTCCAGGCCATCAGGGCAACTTAGTAACTGTTGCCAAAAATAAAATATGGGCTGTAGATGTAGTTCAGTGGCAGAACAGATCCCTATCATGTCAGAAACCCTGAGTTCAATTCTTAGTACCACACACACAATGTTTTGTGACCGTGTCCCCATATCCTGTAGTACCGAATCTCATAGGTTCTCTTTGAAAATGCTGTAGATACATAAATTGTCCTCTTCCTTCCATCTCAGCTGCCAGCATTAGCAAAGGCATGACATTGACCTGATTCATCAGGATAATCTCAGCAGCTTCTTACCTCCTTTTTTCTGCCTTTGCCCCCATACTGCTTTCAAGAGCAGCAAGATTCAGGTATAAGAAAATTCAGACTGTATTGCACTCTGTTCAGAATGTCCTAGCAGTTTTCCAGCCCAGAGTAGAAGCCAAGGCCTGTGTTGCAGTTTCCTCATTAATCTTTATCCTTTCCATGATTAGCTTTCCCCCACTGTTTGTCTTTTCATGGCTCCCGGGACAATGCTATACCCTGGAAAACCACAGGGACTTGTCACTTACTGCTGGCTGGTCAGTGAGAACTTCCATGGTGACCCAAGATTAAAATTTACACTCTTTCCACATGTCCTCTTAATTTATTTTCCTTACCACTTATCACAAACATGCTCTGCATTGTTTTTATTCTGTTTATTATTTAACAGACTGTTAAGGTCCATGCAAGCTGGTTTTCTTGAAAGTGGTTTACTTAGTAGTTTATATATAATAAAATTCACTTGTTTTAGTTGCACAGCACACTGATTTTTAGTAGGTTTAAGATTATGCAGCCATCACCACAGTTCACTTTTAAGATTCTTCTGTCATGCTGGAAAGATTATTCCTGAGGTCTGTTTGTAGTTGTGATAGTTAACTGAGTGTGTCAACTTGAGTAAGAAACATCCAACTAAATTGGATCAGCATAGCTCTGAGTGTGGCTGATGGAATTTACTAAAGACAGAAGACCCATCCTAGAGCAGTTTGTTTCATAAATGGTATGGAGTGTCAACAGGAGGAATGCTGGCTTCTGTTTCTTCAGAGGAGCTCCAGGCTTCACCTTCACCTTGGGTGTTATCTTCTGCAGTGCACACTCTTCAGCCCCCAGCACAGACAGTTCAGCCTTTCATCCCAGATTCTTCAGCCTCCTGATAGTGACTTGCATAGCACAATACAATGAGCCACAGGCCTTTGTGTGTATTCTTTGGATCTCTAGTGGGCAGACAGACCCTTTGTATTCTTCTACATCTGACTGTGGGTGACCACTGTAAGCCAGCCAGTATTGTAAATTCTTGTATATCTTGAATTAAATCTGTTTCTCTAGTAAATACCGGTTGATACAGATTTTGGTACAGGAGTGGCTTTGCAGAAATAGAATTGTAAACATGAACTTCTTTAATGGCTTTTGTGGTTCCTGGATTTGGCTCTTTTAATTTGATGAAACCTAAAGACACCATTGTCACTCTATTGGATACTGTGGAGAATACTGATAGGTCTTGGCCTGAACTGTTTAAAATAATTTATGGTGTGCTATACCACCCTGCCTCAGAGTCAACTGACTATGGAGTAAAACTTCTATAAACTATAAGCTAAAATAAATCTTTCCTCCTTTAACTTTGAATGTTGGGTATTTTTAACAAGAAAATTAACTAAGACAAAGGCTCTGCCATCATCTGCAAACAACTGCTCTCCTTTAGAAAATCAACCCCTGCCATGCTACTGGGCCTTAATGAAAACTGAACATTGACCATGGGACACCAGTTTCCTGTATGACCTGAGTTGCTTTTCATGAGCTGGGTATTACCTGATACGCTGAGTCATAAGGTTGGACATAGACATCAGTAGTCTAAAATTAAATGGAAATGGTACATGTGCAGTCAAGCCAGAGTAAAGCTAGAAAGTACAAGTAAGTTACATGAAGAAGTTTCTCAGATGCATATAGTTCCTACTCCTATATTCCATTCTGTTTCCAAGGATGCACCCATTGCCTCATGGGGTATACTGTATGATTATCAGAGAGAGAGAAAAGGCCACACCTTGATTTACAAATGGTTCTGCATGATGTGCCAGTACCACTCACAAGTGGATAGCTGTAGCATCATGTCCCCTTTTCTGGACTTCCCTGAAGGACAGTGATGAAGGGAAATCTTCATAGTGGACAGAACTTCAGACAGTACACCTGGTAGCACATTTTGCATGGAAACAAAATCGGCTAGATGTGAGAATGTACCTATTCATGGGCTGTAGCCAGTGGTCTGGCTGAATGGTCAGGAACTTGGAACATGACTGGAAAATTGGTGACACAGATATTTGGGGAATGGCAAGTGGGTGCTGACCAGACCTCTTAGGACACTGGACTAGGCTCCAGAGGTGCCACAGGCTTGAGTAGACTGTGCCCAGTGACTTTCACTCAACCAGGAGAGCCAGGACCACCAAAGGGGGAGCCAAGCCAAGCCAGCACCATGCCACAAGGTGAGTATTGGCTTGCCAGGGCAGGCCCAGAAAAGTTTTGGACCATCAATCCCAGCAGCAGGGTGCCTGCCCAGCCCCCTTAGGTCTAGAGCACTAGGCTCTAGAGATTGCATGGGCTAGAGTGGACTGTGCCCAGCGACCTTCATTCAACCAGGGGAGCCAGACCCACCACACAAGGGGAGCCAAAGCCAAGTGAGTCCCAGTAGCAAAGGGCTCAGGAGGTGATTTCCAACACATCCAGGGAAAACTGCAAAATCGTTGGAAAAACAGAAATATAGGAAAATGAATAAATGTAAGACTAAAGTGCAATCTCAAACCTCCAGCCCATCCCAAGAAAACCAGGAGACATGTACATAGAAGAAAATACTACACATACACATGAAATGCATGAAATGATATCAACTGAAATAAAGAAGCAAGTAGGGGAAGCTATGAGGGAATTCAAATCAGAAATATTCTCCCAGGTAAAAGAAGAAATGGTAAAAGTAGAGAAAGAAATACTGAATGCATCTAACAAAGACACAACTAAAAAAATTAGAGGAACAAAGCAAAATGATAGAATCCCTGAATGAACACTTTAAGAGACAAATAGAATGCATTAAGCAGATTCAAAGAGATATACAGGAAATCAAAAACTAATGAAAGTTGCAAAAACCACCTCAATGAAAGTGAGGATAGAATCTGTCCTCAAAGATAAGATTGCAGCTAGTGAACAGGAAAAGAAAGATCTTCTAACAATAGCAAGAAATCAGGAAATAACAATTCAACAGCTGCAAGATGATGCAAAGAAAAACAATATAAGATTAATAGGGATAAAAGCAAAAGAAAGGTACAACAGAAATGATATCAAGAGGCTATTTACAGAAGTAATAGCTGAAAACTTCCCAAACATGAGTATGGAAACTGACATACAGATTAGTGAGGCTTATACATCTCCAACTAGCCATAACCAAAACAAAACTACATGCAGACATATAATAATCACCATTCCAGAAATCCAACATAAGAACAGAATATTAAAAGCTGTTAGAGAGAAAAGACAGGTCACCTATAAAGGAAAACCTATCAGAATCACAGCAGACTTCTCAACACAAACAATGAAGTCAAGAAGAGCATGGAGTGAAGTGTTTCAGATCCCAGACTGATGTAACCTGCAAAACTGTCCTTCAAAATGGAAGGAGAAATAAGATACTTCATGACAAAGAACAGCCGAAGAACTTCATGATCACCAAATCAAACCTACAAAAAATAGTGAAAGACATTTTAGATACACATAGGAAAAAACCACTAAGCAAGGCAGACAATTAAACAGAATGGAAAGGTAAAGGTACAACAGCAGAAAGATAACATGGCAACAATAAAGCAATATATAACAGTTTTAACCCTTAATATAAATGGCCTCAATTCACCAATTACAAGAAGCAGACTGGTAGAATGGATAAAGAATCAATGTCCAACCACATGCTGTCTACAAGAAACCCATCTAACCCAAAACGAAACACACACTGAAAGTCAAACGATGGGAAACAATACTCCATGCAACAGAAACTCAAAAAAAAAAAAGTGGGGGTAGCTATTCTGTTTGCAGACCATGTGAACTTCAAACCAAGAATGGGCCGAAGAGATAAAAAAGGTCACTACATGCTAGTTAGGGGAAAATTGCAAGAGGAGATAACAATCTTAAATATATATGCACTAAATTCCAGAGCACCCAACTATACAAAGCAAATATTAACAGAAATGAAAAATCAAATAGGCAATAACACAATTATAACAGGAGACCTTAACACACCATTGACACAAAGGGATAGATCAACTAGACAGAAAATCAGCAAAGAAATAACAGAACTGAATCACACCTGTGAACAAATGGATTTGATAGACATATACAGAGTGTTCCATCCAACAACTTCAGGATATACATTCTTCTCAGCAGTACATGGGACATTTTCTAAAATAGACCACATACTAACCCATAGAACATATTTAAGTAAATGCAAAGAATTGAAATTATCCCATGCATGTTATTGGATCATAGTGCCATGAAACTGGAAATTAATGATAAAAGTAACTGCAAAAACCCCACAAAACTTGGAAATTAAATAATACACTCTTGAGCAATCAGTGGGTCAAAGAAGAAATTAAAGAAGAAATTTAAAAATATCTACAAGCAAATGAAAATACAAATACAAATTACTGGAACCTGTGGGATGCAATGAAAGCAGTCCTCAGAGGAAAATTTATTGCACTGAGTTCCCATACTAGGAAAACAGGACAAACACAAATAAGCAACCTTATATTATACCTGTAACATCTAGAAAAAGAAGAGCAAGCCAAGCCCAAAGCCAAACGAAGGGAGGAAATTATAAAGATCAGAGCAGAGATTGATGCAATAGAGACTAAGAAAACAATTGAAAGAATCAATGAATCAAAGAGTTGGTTCTTTGAAAGAATAAAATTGACAAGCCCCTAGCCAACCTAATTTTAAAAAGGAAAGAAAAGACTTGAATTCATGCAATACAGAATAAAAAAGGAGAAATCACTACCAACCCTGTAGAAATACAGCAGATCATCAACAACTATTTCAAAAACCTCTACTCTCATAGGTTCAATAACACAGAAGAAATAGACAGATTCCTAGAAATATACAAACCACCAAAGCTGGAACAAGAAGATGTAAAACTGCTAAATAACCCAATTACTATCAATGAAATTGAAAATGTAATCAAGCCCCTGCCAACAAAGAAGATCCCAGGCCCAGATGGATTCACTGTGGAATTCTACAAGAAATACAGAGAAGACTTAATGCTGACACTCCTCAAACTCTTCAGTGAAACTGAAAGGGAAGCAATTTTCCATAAGTCATTCCTGGAAGCAAATCTGCCTCGTATCAAAACCTGAGAAACACTCAGCTAAAAAAGAGAAGTACAGGCCAATGTCCCTAATGAAAATAGATGCAAAAATTCTCAATAAAATATTGGCAAACAGGATGCAGAAAATCATCAAGAAAACTATACACTACAACCAAGTAGGATTCATCCCAGGCATGCAGGGATGTGTAAATCAATAAATGTAATCAACCATATCAATAGAACCAAAAGCAAGAATCACATGATCATTTCTATAGATACAGAAAAAGCTTTTGATAAGATATAACACCCATTCATGCTAAGAACCTTACAGACAATTGGAATAGATGGTCTTTACCTCAATATGTTAAGGGCCATCTGTGACACAAACCAACAGCCTATGTCATATTAAATGACCAAAAACTGAAAGCCTTTACCTTGAAATCACGCACAAGGCAAGGATGGCCCTTATCACCACTCCTATTCAATATAGTACTGGAAGTACTAGCCAGAGCAATTAGACAAGAGAGAGAAATAAAAGGATTAAAGATAGGAAAAGAAGAAGTAAAATTATCATTATTTGCAGAAAACATGATACTCTACATAGAAGACCCCCAAACCTCCATTGAAAGTCTCCTAGATATAATAAATAAATTCAGCAATATAGCTGGGTACAAAGTCAGTATTCAAAAATCAGTAGCATTCTTATAGGCTAACAACAAATCACCAAGAGAGAAATGAGAAGCCACACCCTTACACTAGCATCCAAATAAATGAAATACTTAGGAATTAATCTAACGAAAGATGTAAAAGACTTGTACAGGGAAAATTATAATACCCTGAAAACAGAAATTGAAGAGGACCTCAGAAAATGGAAAGACATCCCTTGTTCATGGATAGGAAGAATAAATATTGTAAAAATGGCCATTCTCCCAAAATTGTTATACACATTCAATGTAATCCCAATGAAAATACCACTAACATACCTCATAGATCTAGAGAAAACACTGATAAAATTCATCTGGATACAGAAGAGAGCTAGAATAGCAAAGGCAGGTCTAAGCAGCAAAGCCAAGGCTGTAGACATCACAATCCCAGACTTGAAGTATAAAGCTACCATAATAAAATCAACATGGTACTGGAATAAAAATAGACCTGAAGATCAATGGAATAGACTAGATGATACAACTATGAACACACTCAACCACCTTATCTTTGATAAAGGGGCCAAGCATGTTCACTGGAAGAATGATAGTTTCTTTAATAAATGGTGCTGGCAAAACTGGCTGTCCATATGCCAAAAACTAAAACTAAACCCATGCATATCACCATGTACTAAACTAAAATCTAAATGGGTCAAAGGTCTAAATATTAAAACAAATACTAAATCTGTTGCAAGACAAAGTAGGTAAAAATCTTAAAGATATATGGATAGGTAAAGAATTCATGAACAAGAACCAAACTGAACGAGAAATACTTCCCAGAATCAATAACTGAGATCATGTCTTATTAAAGTGTTTCTGCATGTCCAAAGAAATCTCCAGCAGAGTAAAAGGTAAACCCATGAACTGGGAAAAAAATCTTAGTGAACTGTCCCTCAGACAAAGGACTTCTGTCTAGAACTTATAAAGAATTAAAAAAAAAAATTAGGCCCTCAAAATTCAAAGACCCAATCCAAAAATGGGCATCTGAGATGAACACACAGTTCTCAGATAAAGAAATATTAATGGCAAATAAATACATGAAAAATGTTCATCATCATTGGTCATTAGAGAAATGCAAATTAAAACCACACTGCAATACCATCTCACTCCAGAAAGAATGACCAGGATCAAGAAAACTACCAACAACAAATGCTGGATAGGCTGTGGGGAAAAAGGAACTCTTCTGCACTGTTGGTGGGAGCGTAGACTGGTGCAACCACTGTGGAGGTCAATCTGGAGATTCCTCAAAAAGCTGGGGTTGGAAGTCTCATTTGACCCAGCTATTCCACTCTTAGGCATATTCCCAGAAGATCTGAAAACATCTTACCACGATGATATATGTGCACCCATGTTTATAGTGGCACAATTTGTAATAGCCAGATCTTGGAAACAGCCTAAGTGCCCATCAACTGAAGAATGCATAAAAAAGGTGTAGTACTTTTATACAATGGAGTACTACTCAGCTATAAAGAATGATCACATTGAGATGTTTATAAATAAATGGATGCAACTTGAATCTATACTCATAAGTGAAATAAATCAAACTCACATGTATAAATACCATATAGTCTCCCTAGTGTAAGAAATGGTAAGAGTACAGAAGATTTTATGGTAATCATGTTTCACCATTATACTGCTTTGAAGTCTTATGTTTTCATTCATTGGTTGGAATGGTTCTGTTTTGTTTGATCTTAATATATGTGATCATATGAATAGTTCCTTTGAAGGCAAGAAAATATGGCAGTCATTGTTGATTTAATATTTTGCTCTGAAGTCCTACCATGCTCTTGTTTTTCTGTTACCATTGGTTGTATCACGTTGTGTCTTTTGGATTGTAATATGTATGATAGTATAAACAAAATTTTTATGGAAAATGAGATAATATAGTAGCCATTGTTCATCTTTGGTTATTTGGTTCAGAATGCCTTGCAATACTTTCATTCTCTTGAGTGGTTTTATTCTATTTTGTTATGTTTGACATTATTGTGTGTATAGCTAAGCTCAACTATTTCAAAGAAAGAGACATTATGATAGCTACCTTAATACCCAATTGTCTTGTTGTGAAGTGCTGTGTTGCTCACATTGTTCTGTTCTGATCTACTTAGATCTGTCCTCTTTTGTTTTATTCTCTTTAAAATTAAAAAAAAAGATATTTGGGGAAAAGGTTTGTGGATTAACCTGTCCATATGGGCCAAGGTTATAAAGATTGTTTCACTAAAATGTGACCTCAGTAAAAGAAGACTTTAACAATTAAGTGAATAGAATTACCTGTTCTGTACATAGGAGTTAATCTCTTTTTCAGTGACCTTTGTCTTTACCCAGTGGGCTCATGAGCAGTTTGTCATGGTTGCAGGGGTTTGGTTGTGCATGGGCTCAGCAACATGGCCTCCTACTCACAAGGCTGATCTGGCTATAGCCATTGTGGAATATCCAATAACCAGCAGCAGAAACTAATACTAAGTTCCCATATTGCACCATGCCCCAGGATGATCACCCTGTGACCTGTTACAAGGTTGATTATATTGGGCCACTTCCATCATGAAAGAGACCGTGCTTTGTCCTCACCACCCTAGACACTTACTCTGCATACAGATTTGCCTTTTCTGCACATAATGTTTTGCCAAAACTACCATCTGTAAACTGAGATTGGCTTGTCTATCATCATGGTATTCCACATAGCCTTGCCTCTGACTAAACACATTTTACCCTCAAAGAAATGAAGCAGTAGGATTATGTTCCTGGAATTGACTGGTCTTACCATGTTCTTCACCATCCAGAGTTGACTGATAGAAAGGTGGAATTGTCTTTTGAAGACACAGTTACAGTGTCAGCTGGATGCCAGTAGCTTGCAGGACTAAAGCAAGGTTTTTTAAAAGGCTGTATGTACTTTGAATCAGCATCTTCTCACTATATGGTAATGTGTCTCTTCTAGCTAGGATTCATGAATCCAGGAATCAAAGCGTGGAAGTGCAAATTTATCACTTACCATTACCCCAGTGTTCCACTAGCAAAATTGTTGCTTTCTGTTTCTGACATCATGTTTTGCTAACTTAGAAAGCTTAGTTCTGGAGGGGAAAAGGCTAGTATAAAGAAACAATGATACCCTTGAACTGGAAGTTAAGACTTACTCCTCATCATTTTGCTCACCTCATGCCTCTGAGGAAGCAACCTAAAAAGGGTGCTACTGTTTTGGCAGGGGTGATTGGCCCTGACTATAAAGGGGAAACTGGACTATTACTTCATAGTGGAGAAAAGGAAGAATATTCTTGGAGTTCAGGAGTTCACTTAGGGCACCTGTTAGTACTACCATGATCTATTACATGGATGGGAAACTTCAGCAACCAAATTCAGGCAGAATGTCAAATGGTCCAGAATCTTCAGGACCCATATCTTTATGGGTCACCCCACCAGAGAAAGAACCAAGAGGTGCTTGCTGAAGGCCAGCAGAATGCAGGATGGGTGGTAGAAGATAGTTCCAAATATCAGTTATGATCCTGTGATCAAGTACAGAAACAAGGATTATGATTGTGTTCTATCTTAATATGTTTCCCATGTAATATAATGTTGACAGACAATATTGCTTCTTACCTATTGTTAAACCTATGTCATAATATTCTAGTAATTAAATATTAGGAATAAGCATCACCCAAAGAAAACTTACCTTCAGCTCTTGGGAGGCAATTATTGTGTTTCTCTTTGCATGCAGGATAGTTACAACTTGTCAGGCATAATTATAAACTTGTCTTTGTATCTGGAGACTTTGGCTCAGAAAAATATGTCTGGTTGGCAAGATGAGAAAGAATGGCTTGTGATTGTTAACATATTGTGTTAATGTGAGTAAGAAACACCCAACTGAATTGGATCAGCATACTTCTGAGTATAGCTGAAGGGATTTATTGAAGACAGAAGATCCACCCTAGGGCACCTTGTTGTCTGAATGATTTAAAGGGAATTGAGGAAGGCTCTGTTTGTTTGGAGGAGCTTGCCTTTACTTTTACCTTGGACATCATCTGCCTTCTGGCACAGGCTCTTCAGCCTCCTTGATAAGGATTTGCACAAGATTCTGCAGTGAATTTCAGGTCTTCAGTTGGATCCTTTGTATCTCCAGCAGGCAGGTAGACCTTTTCCGTTCTTCCACATCTAATTATTTGGGCAGCTGTTGTAAGCCAATCTTGTAAATTCTTGTATATTTTGTATTAAATCTGTTTCTTTAGCAACCAGTAACTGATAACAGCCGTCAATATCTATTCTCCCAAATATTCATCTTTCCATCCCTGTAGATTAGGTTTTTCTTAACATGTCATATAGATGAATCCACACATAGGTGACATTTTACACCTGGCTTTTTAAAATGCATAATGTGTTCAAAGTTCATCATATTGTAGTATTCATGAGTGCTTGTTTATTGCTGGATATTACTTTGTATTAACATAAGATATTTCCATAAACATTTGCCAAGTGATTGGCCCATGGCTGTTTTTTTCTGTTAAGGACAGGTGTTTTGGGTTTATCAATATCATTGTTCTTTTTTTTTTTTTCTTGTAATTTCCACAGTTACAAGAACAGCTCTTTGCTCATAGTAATCACTATTGCTGAATGAATGAGTGGTTTGAAGTATAGTGTTTTGAAACATACAAGTGAGTGAAAAAATCTGAAACTTATGATTTTTCTTTCCATTCCATTTTCTCATTTACAGTGTGCTCAGTGTTCATATCCTTACTGCACTGGTGACATCCACCCCAACTGGACACCTTTTTCTGTGACTTCTACCATCTGTGGGCTGTGTGGGAAGAATACTGAGAAACCCTCAAGCCACAAGATGGTGATGGAACCAGTGGCCTTTAAAGATGTGGCTGTGAGCTTCACCATGGAGGAGTGGGCTTTGCTGGATTCTTCCCAAAAGAAACTCTACAGAGATGTGATGAGTGAAACCTTTACGATGATAGCTGCCATAGGAAGAAGCTTTGAGGACCAGCAAACTGAAGAAGAGTATCAAAATTCTTGGAGAAATCTAAGAAGGAAAAATGTACAGAAAGTCTGTCAGTATGAACACGAAAAAATGTTCTTTGGGCCTCTACATCCTAAGATGAAGGTGAAACAAACTCATTTAAAGCAACATGAAAGCCTTGCTTGTAGAGAGCCCCTTATTGGTCAGTTATCACTAAATATTCCCACTTTACCTCACACAGCAGTCAAACTATATGAACATGAGGGTTTTGAAGAGAATCTGTATAAATGTAATGAAGATAGAAACACCAGTGAATATCAGTCTTTTTTGAAACATGCAAGGACAAATTCTGGAAAAGATTCCTACGAAAATAAGCACTGTGTGAAAACCTATTGGGATTACCTTGAAAGATCTCATTCTGGAGTGGAGCTCTCTGTACATAAGCAAGGCGTGAAAGGCCTCAGTACACCCAATTATGTTCAAATCCATGAAAATAATCACAGCGAAGTGAGTCTCTATATAGGTAATGAATGTGGAAAAACTTCTCTTCATGGTAATTATTTTCAGAAACATGAAAGAAGTCACCATGGAAAGATACCCTATGTGTGTAAACAGTGTGGGAAATCCTTCAGTCACAAGAAATTTTTCCTTAGACATGAAAGAAGTCATGTAGACAAACCACATGTGTGTAAGCAATGTGGGAAAACATTCCGTACACACAAGTCTTGTCGGATACATGAAAGAATTCACACTGGGGAGAAACCCTATGCATGTAAGCAATGTGGGAAAGCATTTAGTACACATCAAAACTGTCATAGACATGAAAGAATACACACTGGAGAGAAACCCTATGTATGTGGGCAATGTGGAAAGGCCTTCATTGACACCACTTCATTTTGTAGGCATAAAAGAACTCACACTGGAGAGAAACCATATGAATGTAATCAATGTAAGAAAGCCTTCAGTTCCAGCAGCACACTTCGTACACATGAAAGAATTCACACTGGAGAGAAACCCTATGTCTGTAAACAATGTGGGAAAGCCTTTGCTGACAACACTGCATTTTGTAAACATAGAAAAACTCACACTGGAGAAAAACCCTATGCATGTAAGCAGTGTGGAAAACTTTTTTCTAATAATAGCTCATTTTGGAGCCATAAAAAAACTCACACTGGAGAGAAACTGTGTATATGAAAGTAGAGTGGGAAAGAACTCAGTACACACAAATATTGTCAGCTACATAAAAGAAGCACATGATGGGGAAGCCTTACATATGTAAACAGTGTGGAAAAATCTTCAGACACTTCAGTATCCATCAGTAACAAAAATGTCACAATGGCAAGTGACTATCAATATAAAATATAGATTACACTGCCATGAAAGGAATTGCAATGGAGAGAAACCCTATATAAGCAATACAGGAAATCTCAGAGTACAAATATTACAACTAAGACATGAGAGATGTTTCATTTTATCCAAAGTATTCAAAAACATGAAAAAATTCACATGAGAGAAGCCATAAAGTTAGAAATGCTTCAGATTTAGTTACCTTGAAATACATAAAACAACACATTGGAGAGAAGCCTTGTGTAGCTAAGTAAATCAACAAAGCATTTTGTGATCTGATAATTTGAAAAAAATTATATTGAAAATGTAAATATAGATTATAATAAATTGAGAAGTCCTTATTTTACATGATCCTGCATAGGAACATGACATTGCATAGTGGGGATGCCCATAATCATTTTGATTTTTCCATACTAAAGAACCCAGTAGTGAGAAACCAACAGAAAAGAGATCAAAATATCTTCAGTTAATTTCATCTTAAGAATATATATAGTTTCAAATCCCTGTGAATGTACAAGTTCTCAGTTTAAACTCATGCTTTGAAAAGTCCTGTGAAAATTCATATAGTAGAGTTCTGTATAAATATGTGAATTATGTCTGTGTAGATTGCTCCAGAAAACACTTCCAAAAGGAGATACTCATTATAATATATAGTGTGTTTTTCAGTAACTCCTTTGTAAAGTAGGTCTCTATTATGTATTTGTAGTGTTCACTTTAGATATGAGCTGACATTTCTGTATATGTAAGATCTTTAATAATATTAAGTGATCACTTTTTAAAATACAACAATTAAAACAATGTGGTACTATCCCCAGGATATACCATAGGGAGTGTGTCTTGGTTACTTTCTCTCTTTGAGACAAAATACCTGATGCCCAAAATGAAGAAGAAAAGATTATCTTACAGTTTTGGAGGTTTCAGTCCATACTCGGCTGGTTCCAAGGTAGAATGGTGTGGCTGAGGGGCAGCCATTTATGGAGAGTGCAAGCAACAAGAGCAAAAGGGCAAAAAGGGGAGAGCACACATCACTGCCTACCTTAAATTGTATTCCAGCTCTGCCTGTGAGTGGGTGCAGCACTCATACCACCAATCACAGTGTTAGACAACATACCAATCACAAATGCTAGACTCAGCCACATCCATGATTGCATGAGGCTTGGAGAGGGCATCAGAACACAAACCATAACAGTGGAATAGATTTGAGAGTTCAGGAGAAAACCCATCTGCTTATGGCCCATTGATTTTTCTACAGAATACTAAAATAGGAAAAAAATCTCTTCAATTAATTGTATAAGGTATCATTGTTAAAAAAAAAGCAGTTGGACACTTCATATACAAAAATACACAGAAGTGGCCCAGATCTGTAAATAGAAGAAACTATAAAGTACTTAGAAGACAAAAGAAGAGTTTTGAGCTGGAGTTTTGTCAGTGTTTTTTTTTAATTGACAAGAGATACATGAGCAGCATAAACAAAAGTGCAAATGCAGGACCATCAAAATTAAAAATGTTACACATCCAGTATCATTATCAACAAAGTTAAAACAATGGGAGCATATATTTGCACGACATACGTCTGATGGTGGTCTTGTATCTAGAGTATGTAAGATGTTCTTGAAAACACCAGAAAATCACTACAAAAAGTCAATAAAAATGTCAAAGACTGTAGAAATAAAGCACAGGAAAGGATGTACATCATTATTGACAGGTTTTTCCCATATGCAGTTAACATGGCACCAGACAGTGCCTCCCTGCGTTCTCATGAACCCAAAAGTTAAACCTCCTGCATATTGGACACTTACCAACACTCCTCCAATCAGCTGTCAATATGTCATTCTTCCCATCCCTTTTAACTCCACTCCTGTCAATTCCAAATAATGTCTGCAGTTTTTTTCTTGAACCTTCCAGAGGATGCTTGCATCTCTTCAGTGGCCCTTCTGTGCCCACAGTACAGGCCTCTTTTTATCTGTTTGTTCTCTCTTCTCCTCTCACACACATCAGAAGACCAAACAATTATTTTTCAATGGGATAATATATGTCAAAATTTGCAATTATCAAGTAACTCCTACAGGGTTAGAAAACAAGTTGAAAAAGCAACAGGTGAACAGGTGAAGCCAGTGATGATGGGAACAAATTGGGTCTTATGGTACTAGTAAAAATGTAAAATGGCACAGCCCTTGAATAAGTTAAATGTAGAAGTACCATTCTTTCAGAAGTTATACTTCAGGCTATACACTTAATAACTGCAAACAAAGCTGAACACGGTGGCACATACCTGTAATTCCAGCACTCAGGAAGGTGAGGCAGGAGGATCACCATGAGTTTGAGGCTAGCCTAGGCTTGTATAGTCAGTGAAAGGCCAACCTGAACTACATAGTGCGGTCCTGTCTCAATCAAAGTAAAGTAAAACGTTGAAAATAGCCCTTCAAATAGTTGTACACAGATATTCACATATGTAGCATTCACAGTAGCCAACAGGTAAAAAGTCCATATATCTGTCAGTTTATGAATGGATGAAATGTGTGGTACATCCCTAGCATCTAATCCTTTTCAGTCCTGACACATGCTACACTGTAGATGATGAGCCTCTTTACATACTAACTGAGAGGAATGAGGTGCAAGAAGTGACAATGTGTTATTTGTAGGAAGTATCCATAGCAGGCCAGTCTATACAGACAAAACAGGTTATTGTTAAAAAAAAAAGAAAACGTTTGTGGGACTAGGCAATAGTGTGACACTAATGTTTGCAAGGTTTCCTCTTTTTGATATAAAATATTGAAATGAAAAACCAGTGATAGAAGTGATGCTCATACCATGCTGTGCATGTGCTGAATGCTGCTGTTACTGTTCCTTTTAAAGTTTTACAATAGTTTTGTTATGTGGATTTTATTTCAAAATTTATATATAGATTTAATTGAGCCACTGAAAATGCCACTTAATATACAGTGTCAGTGATTTGAAGGACTGTAGGTTTCTCATTAGAAAAAGTTTTAGTTTTGAGAAACAAGGAGAGTCAACTCAGTTCAGCTAACACAAACTGTTTTGGCAGGGTTACTGGGAATGGAAACCAGGGCCTTATGGGTACTACACAATCATTCTCCCACTCAGTGACATCCATAGTCCTCCTTGTCTTGTCAAAGGGTCTCCCTAGGTTGCTACCCTGATCTCAAAATTGTCATCCTTCTGCCTCAGCCTCCCAGTTACCTGGGTATAAGCATGTACCCTTATTCCTGGCCAAGCAAAAACATTCTTATGAATAGAAAGTGATATAATTCTTTGAGAAATAAATTCTAATACTTGGTCAACAGAGATCAAATAAGTAAGTTTTTCCACAAAAATTGTGATGATTCTGTAGGGAAAGGAGAAAATTTAAGAATTCATCTAGGCACAGTACTAGGTGAGTGTAGCTCTGTCTCTTCTGGATGCTGGGCAAAGCAAGATGATCACTTGAATCCAGAAATTCAAGGTGAGCCAGGACAACATAGCCAGGCCTCATCTCAAATGTAAATAAGCGTGATGAGAAATAAAAAAGCGTTTTTGTCTTCCTAAGGTCTTTAATATATTTATAGCCATTGAAATAAAAGACTAATTTTCTCTGGTGTGATTTTCAGTGTATATATAACATGTAATAACTACAAAGGGGTAGCAATAAAAGCAGGCTGTGTCTGCTCAGGAGACCAAGGTGGGATTATGAGTATGCAGCCAGTGTGGGCAAAATTGCAAAGCCCTATTTCAAAACAAAAAGCAAAAACATGAAAAATCTTTTAAAAATTAAACAGGTGTTTAACTTTCCTCTTTACTACTATAACATTTGCCACAAATTTAGCAGCTAAAGACACCATAAATGTATTGTAGTTTGCAAAGTTAACACGTCCCAAATGAATCTCATTAGGCCAAAGTGAAGGCATAGGGAATATTCATCAGCTTTAGGTCTGGAGCCAGAAGTCTGAAGTGCAATGGATTTTACCATCTTCATCATGTAGCCCTGTGATATATTCCATATTAATTTGAGTGAACATCTTCATATTACATGGATGTCCTTTGCATTCAGTTATATCATTTGTGAATCATATGATAGTTTTCTTATCCATGTCAGTAATTATTAGTCTGTCTGGTTTATTTAACTGACTGGTGCCCTTGACACTGTGCTTTGGATCTTTCATACCTCTAGGCAGGGACAGATTTTAAGTTTTAAAACTGAGAAAAATCCAATTCTGTCATTACCCATTAAAACCAAGACAGAATGATGAGAGAACAGAGAAATTCCACTGGCCATGCCTGGTATTTTTAGGCCCAATTCTTGCTCCATATTCTTCAGTGACATGGTGACTACAGCTGTGGCCTTCCCCATGGCCTGGAACTAAGGAACACTCAGGAAAGGAGTAGCGTAGCCATTGTTGTGCAGTTTATATAGGCAAGAAGAAAAAAATGTCTGTTTTTTCTGGATTTTGGTGGGGGGTTGGTACTGGCAATGAAACGCAAGACCTTGCACTTGCCAGGCAGGTGCTGTGCCCTGGCCCCCCAAAAGTTGGTTTTTGAAAGAAAACTTGTGCTGGAAAGATTTTTCTTTAACCCATTAAACAGCTTCATTGTCATCAATAAAAATGATGGGTAATGTGGATTTTAAAACATGTTTCTATAAATGAAAGAAAGCTCCCTTATATTCTGATGAATTCATAATTGGGTTATGACTGATGTGTCTACTTTATTCAGCAGACTTGTTGGCATCATTAAGATAACTTTCATTCTGTTAATGTGTTGAATTATGTTGATATTAATTTTTAAGCTTCCCTTGACTTGAAAAAGTAAAACATAACAAAGCACCAACATGGTCATGATGTATTGTCCTTTTATATATAAATGAATCTTAAGAGCCAGGGATATAACTCAGTAGCATAAGTGCCTGCATGGCAAGTGCAAGATACTGAGTTTGATTCTCACAACAACAAAAGCCCTCAACATTAGTGAACCTTTTTATTTTCAATTTTTTGTGACTCACACCTAGGTTTATGTGAGACATTTTCCTTCCTATGAATTTCCCATGTTGTCAAATTTTGGTATCAGTTTTTTTCTTCTGGAATATGTTTCTTCTGTTTCTAGTTCTGGGACACATCTCTGTAAATAAATTAGAGATATGTGTGTTTCCTAAGTTTGTAAGTGTTTGAAAGAAATCATCAGTTTGTAAGTGTGTGTAAGTGTTTGTAAGTGAATCTTTCTGAACTAGAGTTTCCATTCAGAGAATAATTTTAATTTTCAATTCCAGTCAATATATGTAATACTTATTTTCATGCCCAGTTAGTAAATTGTATATGTGGAGATTTTGTGCATTTTATCTGCATCTTTTAAGTCATCTTTGACACCAGAAGTTTATGATGCTTATAAAGCTAACCAAAAACTTGAAAACATGCATAAGACCAAGGTGATAGGGACACTCCTAGTCGCTGTGCACCAAGGTCACAGCCTAGAAGAAGCTAATGAAGTACAGATTAATGGCATAAAACATATCATCACTGAAATAATTGCAGAAAATTTCTCTGCTCTGGAGAATGAGATGGAAACTCAGGTAGAGAAGGCACTTGCAAGTCCAAATAGACATGACCAGAAAAGAACGTTCCATGACATATCATTGTCAAGATGACAGAAATTGATTCAACCAGGGGACAAGGAGGCTCCCAGAGAGGACATAAGCCCAAGTGGCTGTGAGGGAGTTCCAGCTTGTGCTGCGGCAAGGGCAAGGGAAGTTCCTGCTCGCTGGCCTTGGCTTTGGGGAGTTTGGGACATCATTCCCGGCGCTGGGGTGCCTGCCCAGGCCCCTAGGATACTGGACTAGCCTGCAAAGGTTTCAAGGGTTTGGGTGGACTACACCCAGTGACCTTTATTCAACCAAGGGAACAATCTGGCTCTGAGGGCAGGTAGGACCGCTCAGCTACAGGCAGAGTTCCAGCTCGCATGACAGCAAGAGCAAGGAAAGTTCCAGCTCACTGGCGTTAGCTCAGTGGAGTTTGGGACATCACTCCCAGTGCTGGGGTGCCCGCCCAGTTCCCTAGGACAATGGATTAGCCTGGAGAGGTTTCGTGAGCTTGAGTGGACCATGCCCAGTGACCTTTATTCAAACAGGAACAAGTAGGCTCTGAGAGGAGAGGAGGGTATGTGCGGTGGCGAGTAGAGTTCCAGCTCCCTGGCTCTGGCCTGGGAGAGTTTGGAACATCGCCCCTGGTGCTTGGGTGCCCACCCAGCCCCCTAGGACACTAAACTAGTCTTGAAAGGCTTCATAGGCTTGAGTGGACCACAACCAGCAAACTTCATTCAACCAGGGGAGCCAAGACCCATGAGTCCCATGAGCTGAGGGGCAGGAGGTGATTCCCAACACGCTCTGGGAAAGTTTTGGAACATTGCTTGAAACATGAAAATATAGGAAAATGACAAAGTGAAAGACCAAAATGCAATCTCAAACCTCCAGCCCATCCCAAAAAAAGCCTGGGAGCCACATACATAGAAGAAAATACTAGTCATACACCTGAAATACCTGAAATGATATCAACTGAAATAAAGAAGCAAGTACAGGAAGCTATAAAGGAACTCAAATTAGAAACAATCTCCCAGGTAAAAGAAGAAATGATAAAAGTAGTGAAAGAAATAGTGAATGCATCTAAAGAAGACACACCTAAAATATTAGAGAAACAAAGCAAACAGAATCCCTAAATGAACAGTATAAGAAACAAACAGAATACATACAGCAGATTCAAAGAGATATACAGGAAATCAAAAATTCTATTGTAAGTTGCCAAAACCACCTCAACGAAAGTGAAGATAGAATTTCAGACCCCGAAGATTGCAGCTAGTGAACAGGAAAGGAAAGATCTTTTAAAAATAACAAGGAATCAGGAAATAATCCAACCACTGCAAGATGATGCAAAGAAAAGCAACGTAAGATTAATAGGGATAAATGAAAAATAAGGGGACATCACAAGTGATATCAAGAGGCTATTTACAGAAGTAACAGTTGAAAGTTTCCCAAACATGAGTATGGAAACTGACATTCAGATTAGTGAATCACATAGAACTCCAAACAGCCATAACCAAAATAAAACTATACCCAGACATATAATAATCACCATCCCAGAAATTCAACATAAGAACACAATATTAAAAGCTGTTTGAGAGAAAAGACAGAATCACGGCAGACTGCTCAACATGAACAATGAAGTCAAGAAGAGCATGGAGTGAAATATTTCAGATCCTAAATAAAAACAACTTCCAAGCCAGACTGCTGTAACCTGCCAAACTGTCCTTTTAAATGGATGGAGAAATAAGATACTACCATAACAAAAAACAGCTGAAGAAGTTCATGATCACCAAACCAACCCTACAAAGAATACTCAAAGACATTCTAGATACACATAGGAAAAAACCACTAAGCAAGACAGACAATTAAACAGAATGGAAAGGTAAAGATACAACAGCAGAAAGATAACATGTCAACAATAAACAAATATATAACAGTTATAACCATTGATGTAAATGGCCTCAATTCACCAATTAAAAGAAACAGACTGGCAGAATGGATCAAGAAACAATGTCCAACCATATGCTGTCTACAAGAAACCCATCTAACCCAAAAGAAATTCATAGACAAAGTCAAAGGATGGACAACAATACTTCATGCAACAGGAACTCAAAAAAAAAAAAAAGCAGTTTGCAGACAATATGAACTTCAAGCCAAGAATGGACAACAATACTTTATGCAACAGGAACTCAATAAAAAGCAGTTTGCAGACAATATGAACTTCAAACCAAGAATGGTCCAAAGAGATAAAGAGGCCAATATATACTAGTTAGGGGAAAACCTCACGAGGAAGAGATAACAATGTTAAATATATATGCACCAAATTCCAGAGCACCCAGCTATACAAAGCAAGTATTAACAGAAATGAAAAATCAAATAAGCAATAATACAAAGACCTTAACATGCCATTGACACAAAGTGACAGATCAACTAGACAGAAAATCAGCAAAGAAATATCAGAACTGTATCGTACCTGTGAACAAATGGACTTGATAGATGTATACAGAGTGTTCCATCCAATAACATCAGACTATACATTCTTCTCAGCAGTACATGGGACATTCTCTAAAATAGACCATGTACTATCCCACAGAACATATTGAAGTAAATTCAAAAGAATTGAAACTATCCCATGCATGTTATCGGATCATAGCACCATGAAACTGGAAATTAATGATAAAAGTAACTGCAAAAACCCCACAAACACATGGAAATGGAATAATCTACTCTTGAGCAATCAGTGGGTCACAGAGGAAATTAAAGAAGAAATTAAACAATACCTATAAGCAAACAAAAATACAAATACAACTTACTGTAATCTGGGAGATGCTATGAAAGCAGTAATAGAGGAAAATTTATTGCACTGAGTTCCCACATTAGGAAAACAGAACAAACACAAATAAACAACCTGATACTACACCTCAAACAGCTATAAAAAGAAGAGCAAGCCAAGCCCAAAGCAAAAAAGGGAGGAAATTATAAGGATCAGAACAGAAATTAATGCAATAGAGACTAAGAAAATAATACAAAGAATCAATGAATTAAAGAGTTGGTACTTTGAATTAATAAATAAAATTGATAAGCCCCTAGCCAACCTAATTTAAAAAAGGAAAGAAAAGATTCAAATTCATGCGATATGAAATGAAAAAGGTGAAATCACTACCAACTCTGTGGAAATACAGAAGATCATCAACACTTATTTCAAAAACCTCTACTCTCATAGGTTCGATAACACAGAAGAAATGGACACATTGCCAGAAACATATGAACCACCAAAGCTGGATCAAGAAGATGTAAAACTACTAAATAACCCAATTTCTATTAATGAAATTGAAAATATAATAAAGACCTTACCAACAAAGAAGAGCCCAGGCCCAGAAGGATTCACTGCAGAATTCTACAATAAATACAAAGAAGACTTAATGCCAACACTCCTCACACTCTTCAATGAAATCAAAAGGGAAGCAGTTTTCCCTAAGCCATTCCTGGAAGCAAATATCACTCTAGTATCAAAACCTGAGAAAGACCCAACTAAAAAAGAGGAATACAGGCCAATCTACCTAATGAATATAGATGAAAAAATTCTCAATAAAATATCGGTAAACAGGATGCAGCAAATCATGAAGAGTATACATTTTGACCAAGTGGGATTCATCTCAGGCATGCGGGGATGGTTCAACATACATACATCAAAATCCACCATATGTAATCCACCATATCAATAGAGTCAAAAATAAGAATCACATGATCATTTCTATAGATGCAGAAAAAGCTTTTGATAAGATCCAACAGCCATTCATGATAAGAACCTTGCAGAGAATTGGAATAGATGGTCTTTACCTCAATGTGATAAAGGACATCTACAACAAAGCAACAGCCAGTGTCATATTAAATGGCCAAAAACTGAAAGACTTTACCTTAAAATCAGGCACAGAACAAGGATGTCCCTTATCACCGCTCCTATTAAATATAGTACTGGAAATACTAGCCAGAGCAATAAGGCAAGAGAGAGAAAAGGAGTAAAGATAGGAAAAGGGGAAGTTAAATTTTCATTATTTGCAGATGACATGATACTCTACATAGAAGACCCCCAAAACTCCATTGAAAGACTCCTAGATATAATAAATAAATTCAGCAATGTAGCTGTGTATAAAGTCAATACTCAAAAATCAATAGCATTCTTATAGGCTAACAACAAATCACCAAGAGAAAAATGAGAAGCCACACCTTTCACACTAGCATCCAAATAAATGAAATACTTAGGACTTAATCTAATGAAAGATGTAAAAGAGTTGTACAGGGAAAATTATAATAACCTGAAAAAAAAATCGAAGAGAACCTCAGAAAATGGAAAGATATCCCTTGTTCATGGGTAGGAAGAATAAATATTGTAAAAATGGCCATTCTCCCAAAATTGTTATACACATTCAATGTAATCTCAATGAAAATACCACTAACATACCTCATAGATCTAGAGAAGTCACTCATAAAATACATCTGGAACCAGAAGAGACCTAGAGTAGGAAAGGTAATTCTAAGCAGCAAAGCCAAGGCTGTAGACATCACAATCCCGGACTTGAAGTTATACTATAAAGATACTGTAATAAAATCAACATGGTACTAGAATAAAAACAGACCTGAAGATCAATGGAATAGACTAGAAGATACAACTATGAACACACTCAACCACCTTATCTTTGAAAAAGGGGCCAAACATGTTCACTGGAGGAAGATAGTCTCTTTAATAAATGATGCTGGAAAAACTAGTTATCCATATGCTGAAAACTAAAACTAGACCCATGCCTATCACCATGTACTAAACTAAAATCTAAATGGATCAAAGATCTAAATATTAAAACAGAAACACTAAATCTGTTTCAAGAAAAACTAGGTAAAAATCTTGAAGACATAGGGGTTGATAGAGAATTCATGAACAAGAACCAAACTGCATGGGAAATACTCCTTAGAATCAATAACTGGGATCATGTCTTATTAAAGAGTTTCTGCATGCCAAAAGAAATCTCCAGCAGAGTGAAAAGAAAACCCAGAAACTGGGAAAAAATCTTAGCAGACTATCCCTCTGACAAAGGGCTTCTGTCTAGAACTTATAAAGAATTTTTAAAAATCAGACCCTTGAAATTCAAAGACCCAATCCAAAAATGGGCATCTGAGATGAACACACAGTTCTCAGATAAAGAAATACTAATGGCAAATAAATACATGAAAAAATGTTCATCATCATTGGTCATTAGAGAAATGTAAATTAAAATGACACTGAGATTTCACCTCAATCCAGAAAGAATGACCAGGATCAAGAAAACTATTAACAACAAATGCTGGAGAGGCTGTGGGGGAAAGGAACCCTTCTGCACTGTTGGTGGGAGTGTAAACTGGTGCAACCACTGTGGAGGTCAGTCTGGAGATTCCTCAAAAAGCTGGGATTGGAAGTCCCATTTGACCCAGCTATTTCACTCCTTGGCATATTCCCAGAAGAACTGAAAACATCATACCACAGTGATGTATGTGTATGCATGTTTATAGTGGCACAATTTGTAATAGCCAGATCTTGGAAACAACCAAAGTGCCCATCAACTGAGGAATGGATAAAAAAATTGTGGTACTTTTATACCATGGAATACTACTGAGTTGTAAAGAATGATCACACTGAGATATTTGTAAATAAATGGATGCACCTTGGGACCATACTCATAAGTTAAATAAATCAAACTCACATGATAATACCGCATAGTCTCCCTAGATAAGAAAAGGTAAGAGTACATAAGATTCTATGGTAATCATGGATCCCCATTATATTGCTTTGAAGACTTGTAATGTTTTCATTCATTGGTTGGAATGGTTTTATTCTGTTTTATTTGAACTTACTATGTGTGATGGTATGAACAGTTACTTTGAAGAAAACAAGACATTATGGCAGCCATTGCTGATTTAATATCATCTTGCTTTGAAGTGCTACCTTGCTTTTGTTCTTTTATTACCATTGGTTTTATCATGTTGTGTCTTACTGGATTTTAATATGTGTAATAATATAAACAAATTTTTTATGGAAAATGCAATTATAGTAGCCATTGTTCATTTTCTATTATTTGGTTCAGAATGCCTTGTAATAGTTTCATTCTCTTGAGTGCTTTTATTCTGTTTTGTTATGTTTGATATTATTTTTTGTGAAGCTCTGCTCAACTATTTCAAAGAAAGAGATATTATTGTAGCTACTGTTGATATCCAATTGTCTTGTTGTGAAGTGCTGTGTGGCTTGTATTGTTCTGTTCTGATCTGTGTTGTTCTGTCCTCTTTTGTTTTATTCTCTATAAAATAAAATTTAAAAAAAGATAACAGAAATGTAGAACAGAGAAAAATACTGAAATATATTAGAAGGAATAAATCACTTACAAAAGAAAACCGAGCAAAGTAACAGTAGAGATTTGAACAGAAACATTATAAGTAAGAAGGCATGGAACAATATACTTTGAAGTCATGAAAGAAAATAATTGCTCACTCTGCAAGGCTAGCCTTCAAAATTTGAAAACACAAGACTTTCTATGATACGGATACACTAAAATTAATGACCACTGAGTCAGCATTGCACAAAATTCTTAAACAAATCCTAGACACAGACCAGTAAGACAACACAACCAAGAGATCAAGGGAAAGAGTAAACCTGAGAGATAAGTAAAAAACAGCAATTAATCAAACTTAGGAAAACCACAAAATGGCACAATACAAGCCTTTTGTAATAACTCAATGGGAATGGTCTTAACTCTCCATTAAAAAACAGATTTGGAGATTGGATAAAAACTAATATCCATGTATATATCACCTACAAAAATCAAAGCTCATCTGCCTAGACCTACAGAGAGTGAAAGTCAATAGATGGAAAAATGATGCTCCAAACAGCTAGAGATGGAAAGCAAGGAGGAGTAGCTATGCCTATGTAGGACAAAGTAGACTTCTACTGAATTGCTCCAAAGACACCAAGAAGGCTGGTGCATATTTGTAATGGGACCAATTCAAGAAGAGATAATAGTTGTAAATATGGATGCACCAAATGTCAGCTTACACAATTTCATACACCAAACACTACTCAGCATAAAAGGACACAGCAAGACCCCTCAGTACAACCGTAAGTGAGGACTTCCTCCCATTCAAATAGCACACCAGACAAAACAAATCAACAAAAGCTCAAAATTAAATTGTGCTATAGAACTAATGGATTTAACAGAATCTAGAGTGTTCCACACAAAAGAAGTAAAAAAAAAAAAAAGAAGTACACATATTCTCTTCAGAAATTGATGGAAGTGCTCCCAAAATACACTACACCTTAGGTGTAAGGCAAACCTCAAATACAAAAGAATTGAAGCTGTCTTATATGTCTTTTCAGATTTCAGTGGAATGAAGCTAGAAGTCAGCAGCAAACCTTTTAGCAAAAACAGAAATCAGAAGCTACACAAACAACTGGAGACTGAAGAAAGCACTTCAACAAACAGCAAGTCCCCAAAGGCATCATGGGAGAAATTTTAAAATTTGTAGAATCAAATGAAAATGAAAACAAATATAGGATACCAAGCAGCTCTAAAAGGAAAAATTATGAGTGCCCACATTAGCCAAACAGCAATTTCAGATAAATTGATGCATTTTAAAGTTCTAGGAGTAAAATATTCCAAAATCAGAGAAAGAAATCATAAAGATCAGAGCAGAAACCATGAAATTGATAAAAATACAAAGATTCAATGAATCAAATAATTGGTTGTTTGAAAAGACAAAGAAGATTGATAAACTCTTAGTCAGACTTACCAGAAGAGAGAGAAGGTTGAAATTAACAAAAAAGAATGAAACTGAAGTATACACAACTGCAACCCAAAGGATTATAAATTATCTTGAAAGATTTTTGTGCCCATAAATTGGATAATATGAAAGAAATGGATAAATTCTTAGACATATATGACCTATATAAATGAAGCTAGAACATATTTAAAAATTCTAAACAAATCAATAATCAGTGATCAAATTGGTAGGGTAATAAAGACTCTAACAACTAAGAAAACCTCAATACTAGATAGATTTACTACTGAGTTTTACCAGGTCTTTGAAGAATTAACACCAGTGTCCTCAAACTATTCCATGAAATAGGAAAAAGCTGCTTCCAGATTATTCTACAAACCAGAATAACCCTGCTACCAAAATCAGTAAAAGACTACAGATAAAGAAAACATACCACTGACCAGTATTCTTGATAAACACAGATACAAGAATCTTCCAAAAACTCTTGCAGAATTCAAGAACATGCAACATGACCAAGTTATTTTCATTCTAGACATGAAATGATGGTTCAATATATATAATTCATTAAATGTAATACACCTCATAAGTAGGAAAAAGATTACATATCGAGAGATGCAGAAAGGTCTTTGAAAAAAAATGCAATATCCCTGAAAAAAGGATAGTCATATTATCCTTATTAACAGATGCTATGATCCTTTACTTAGAAGACTAAAAACTCGGCAGAAGACTGTGATGCACAAATTGAACAGAGGGGCAAAATACAAAATCAACATGCAGAAATCTATAGATTTTCCTAATACACCAGTAATTAACTCTCTGAGAAAAAAATCAGGAATACAATTTCATTCACAATAGCTTAAAAATAAGTAAAACACCTGGGATAAGCCTAGCAAGTGAAATGAAAGGCTTCTACAATAAAAATGACAGAACTCTGAGGAAAAACACATTAGAAGATGGAACGACCTCCCTTGTTCATATCAGCAGAATTACTATTGCTAAAATGGGCATATTAGCAAGAGAAATGTACAGATGCAATGAAACCCTTGTCAGAATATCTGTGGAGTTCTTCACAGGACCATAAAAAAATCTGAGAAGGGAAATACAAAAGACACAGAATAGCCTAAGCAATCTGGAGGTATCATATTCCCTGATGTGAAAATACACTGCAATGCTACAGTAACAAATATATCGTGATACTGGCACTGAAACAGACATATAGACTAATGGAATATAACAGAAGATACAGAAACCCACAGAACTGTACCCCCTGATCCTAGACAAAGGCCCAATGAAAATATGAAATAACGCAAAGGAAAACTGGTTATCCATGTGTATAAGATTGATGCTAGATCCATATGTCCCATTCTATTCCAAAATCAATTCAGAATAGATCAAAGATCCGGGTATAAAACCTGACATTTTGAGACTACTAGAAAAAAACAGAATAATTAAGTTCACAGGCACAGGAAAGACTTCCTCAACATAACTCCAATAACAGAAGTAATAGCAAGAATCAACAACTGAGTCGGTATCGGGTTTAAAAGCTTCTGCACAGCAAAAGAAATAATAGAACAAAGAGACTGTGCCAGCTACTCTTCTGACTAGGATCAGTATCTAGAATTTTTTTAAAAAAAGCTCAACATCAAAGAAATAAGTAATGCTTTTAATAAATGCACAAATGAATAGACTTTTCTCAAAAATGCAAATAGCTGATAAAAATATGAAAACAATGTTGTCTTTCTTTTTGATTTTGTAGTGGGGATCGAACTCACAACCACACGGTTGGAAGGCAGGCACTTATGCCATTTAGCTAAATCTCCAGAATCAAACCTGCATTGATCGAGCTTCCACCTCATGCCAATCCGAATGGTTATCATTAGCAATACAAAAAGCAATGTGGCATAACATGGTAGAATATTATTCAACCATACAGAGTAAAATCATGTCACTTCATGACTTGAAATAGACGCAGTTCAGTTTCAGGGACTCAAGTATCACATGTTCCTTCATATATGGAATTTTTTAAATTTAAAAGTAAAAAGAAAATAGAAGAAAGATTATTACAGATAAGCAAAAGGATAAGGGGAGGAGAAAAAGAAAGGGAGGGAAACGCAGGGATGAAAATAAAGTATGTTACCTGCATGTACCAGTATTTCAAAACAAAATCCATTCTGTGAAACTAGTATACACCAATAATTTTTAAAAAGAACTGGCTGAGTTTTTGAATTTAAAAAAATTTTCCATACATACTTTTAAAAAAAATCAGCCCTGTAACACACTTGTAAATTTCTTTGTTTGGAGGGCGAAGGAAAGTATTTTTAATTAATTTCAAAGGCGACGATTACATTCGTGGTGCGCAGTGTTTTATGTGGTTCCATTCGCTTAGGTGAAATTTGCTCTGCTCTGCCTGAGTCTGCGGCTGCTGCCTTGAATTGAGGCTTTGGTTACTACAGGTTTGATACACAGGCGCTCACCATGGAACATGACACACTCGTCCTCTAGTGGTGGGCGACGGATTTCCCCTTCCAGTGGCGGAGAATGCGTGTGGCTTGTCTTTTGGCCTGCGGCCCAAGTCTCTCCAGCAACGCTCCATTGTTGCCCCAGCAACCAAACAACAGATAAGAGCACACAGGGGAGGTACGCGCATGCTCAGAGAGGAGTAGCAGCGCCAGGCGATATCGCAAGCAGTTGGGCACTTGCTGTCTAAAAGGTTCACCATCACAACTTTAGACATACTCGCCCTCACTGTTAGAATGAGAAAAATGTACCCTTCTGTGGGAGGAGGCCTGGCCTCCCTGCAGAGCTCTGTGATCTCCTACCTGCGGGCTGGAATTCAGTGGGAGTGTGGCCTTGGCACTGGGAAGCCTCAGCGTGGCAGAAGTGGCAGGGGCTGGGAGGAGCGCATGCGCCACAGGCGGGGGGAGCATGGTGGTTCTCGTGGACAGCAGAGTCCGGGGACTGTCTCAGCTCCAGGAGGACTGCGGCACTGGCCAGTTGGTCCCTGCGTTCCAAGTGGGAGGAGAGATCTACTGAGTTCTTAGCTGATCTGTGTTAGCATAAAGGCTATGTCTCAAGTGAACAAAAGCCTGACTCGAATCCTAAAAACAGAATCATAGCTACTCGGTCAATTCCCACAGTCACTGTACAGAGCTAGACCCCTGGGAAGGAAAGGGAGACACATCCCACCCACCCACCCTGGGCCAGGGCCGGCCAAGGCGGGCCAAGGCAGGCCTTATGAGAAAGTTAACAGGGATTAGTCACTCTCTCTCCCAGCCTTGCCTCAAAGTTCCTCTGACGGATAATAGGGTAAGAATGCACTGGGGAGACAAATAACTGCAATCTGGGGGTACTGGTGGACACTGGCCCTGAAGTGACAGTAACTTCAGGGAACCTAGACTATTACTGTGGTCAGCCAGTCGGAGCTGGGGCTAATGGATGCAGTCAATGGAGGTTGATCTCAGGTCTGTCTCATAATGAATCCAGTGGGTCTCCAGCCCTATTCTGTGGCTATTTCTCCAATTCCAGAATGTAAAACTGGAACAGAACAGGCCATTGCCCGGCAGAGTCCCCCTGGGGGTTTCCTGACCTGTGGACAGAAGCACAGTGCCTAGTGGGCATCTTTTCTATCCTGAAGGCTATGCATCCCTCATTTGCCTATGGCACCTTGACCACATACTGAGTGACCAAAGGAGCTGCTGGCACCGAGAGCACCAAGAACAGGAACTACTGGTGCCCTGGGTGTCCTTAGGAATCACTAAGTACGGCCTGAGTTGAGTTAAGCACCTGAGCCGCCATCATGAGCTGGGTGTTGTCTGACACACTGAACCACACAGGTGGGCGTGCACAGCAGCATGGCATTGGCAATGGAAGTGGTATGTATGTGGCCACCTCTGAGCAGGCCCTAGAGGAACAAGCAAGTTCTGTAAGGTGGCCCAAATGCCTGTGGTCCCCACTCCTTCTCCGCTGCCTCCTGGGGTCTCATGGGGAGCCCTCTGCGAGCTAAGGAAGAAGAGAGTCAAGTGTGGCTTGTGAGCAGCTCTGCACAAAGTGAAGGCACCGCCTGAAAGCAGACTGCTTGCTGCCCAGCTCCTGGAGGCCCCTGAAGGACAGCAGAAAAGGGAATCTCTCCACAGGGAGGACTCTGCCCTGCACCCCCTGGCTGTGCACTTTTCTCGGAAGGAGAAATGATCAGATGTGTGACTATAGCTCAATGCATAGTCTGTGGCCAGTTGTTTGAGTGGATGGTCAGGGATTTCTAGGGAGCATGATTATGAAAAAAAGATAACATATTTGGGTAAGACTATGAGCAGACATCTCTGAATGCACAAAGGATGCTCACAGAAAGGTGACCTCTGCAGAGGAGGATTTTAACACCAAGTAAATAGTGTTGTCCTGTGTGTACACACTAATCAGTCTCCTCCTGGCCACCTCTTTCATGACCCAATGGACTTAAGATCAGAGTGGCCATGATGACAGGGATGGGGTTATTTATTCCAGAGGGAATGTTCCATTGGGCTTCACAACAATAAACCCACAGAACTTGGATTGAAGATGCCACCTACTTCTTTGGGTTCCTGAGGCCTCTGAAACAAGAGTCAAAGGCAGGTGGGAGTTCATATACTGGCCCTGGTGATTATCCGGACTATCGAGGGGAAATTAGACTATGACTCCACAATGCAGGTGAGGAAAAGTATGGCTGGGAAACAGACGATCCCTCTCCAGCATCTCTTAGTACATACTACTATGCTCTGTGGTTAAAGTCAATGGAAAACTCAACATCTCAATCTAGGCAGGACTGCTAATGCCCTAGGTCCTTTAGGAGTGAAGGCTCGGTCACATACCAGGTATAGAGCCACAGCCAGTGAAGGACTATTTAGGGAAAAGGGAATACAGAGTGAGTAATAGGAGAATGTAGTTCTAACACCAGCTATGCCCCTGGGACCACTTATAGAAATGAGGGGTATAGTCTTAAGTTTGCATTCCTATTTTGTTGTTAATATGTTGTAGTTTTATGTGTGGAACTATATGTGTGCAGTACATATATATATTACATGTTTGTGATCATGTGTATAAAATATATTAAATCATGTTTGGTTCTCTTCTGTTGTGAAAAGCAGTATGAAAAATACTAAAAAAATTCAAAATTGAAATTACTAAAGGTCCCCAAACACTCCCATTTCAGATTATAAACTCAAGAGAGTTGAAAGCAAAGTCTTGAAAAGCCATTTATACTCTGTTGCTTATTGCAGCAAAATTCACTATAGCAAGAAGGTGGCAGCAGCCCAAATGTTCATCACATTTCTATCATGAATGGATAAAGAATATGTGATACATACACACTATGGAAGATTGCTCAGCCTTTAAAGGAAGAAAATGCTGTTACATCCCATGATATGATAAGCTTGGAGGACAATATGCTAAGTGAAATAAGTCAGTCATAAAAAGGCACATACTATGTGACCCCACTCAGAGGAAGCATCTAAAGATGCCGGAGTCCAGCTGCAGCAGGGCTAGAGTTTCCCAAAGGTGGACAGGGAGTCGGCGAGTGAGAGACAGAAGACACTGCACACCAGTCTGTGAGTGAATCTGAATCCGCTTTTATTTTTTAGAAGCTGGAATATATATTTGCCAACCCTGGCAGCAACCCCCAGCCCCAAGCAGGAAACGCCCCAGGCCCAGGGCCAGGCAGGGACAATCCCAAACAATAGGTGTTAATTGACCTCAACTCCAAGCAGGAAGCGCCCCAGGTTCAGGGCAATAGGTATCAATTAACATTTTAATCTTGACATTTAGTCAGCCCAGGAAATGCAAACCGATGCACCCAGATGCCTGCAGGAGGACCAGAGGCCCGCAGGAGGAAGAGATGTGTGAGATTATTAGGCCACTCCCTACATTGCTTTCCTTATCATTTATGGGAGTGGCAGTCCCTGCAAGGACAGCGCCTGTCTTAGGTCAAGGACTCTTCACATGTACCCAACTAGGCCTTACCCATCATGGGCCTGCAGGACAGCAATTGGTCCTGTGCCTGTCTTAGGTGGCCGGTGGCGTAACATATGTGTCCTAGTTGCCCGTCTCTGGCTGCCTGTCCAGTGTCTCAGGGTAGTTGTCTCACAGGAATTTTGTAAATCCTCCTCCTCTTTCATTTAAAGCTTTTGTATAAACTCTCTCACACTACTCACAGAAGGCAAAACCCCACAATCAGTCCTCACAAAGGGGTTATCTAGAGGGCCTCCAACAACCCCCCTGGAGTCTCCACCCTCGACTCCATATTGAGCATTACATAAAAACATACACATGTGAACTACACAAATTACAATTATCAGTACAAAACAATCCAAGATCCCCATGCCCAATTCCCACATGCGGCATCCTTTTCCTGGAGAAGCGATTGTCACAAGGCGTGGATGGACTAGGACGCAGCATGGACAGAAAAGGGCGCTGCATAAAGAAGAAAGTAGGAAGGTAGGTATTTTCCAAGGACTGGGGAAGGGGAAAGGAGTTCAGTGTTCTGCAGGCATGAAGTTTCAATTCTGCAAGATGAAAGAGTTATAAAGATCTGTTGCACAAGAATGTGAGTATACGGAACACTACTGAACCATTAAAATGACAAATTTTATGTTGTGTGTTCTTTGGCCACAATTTTTTTAACAATTCATTTTTTACCTAGATGAGGAAGAGAAGGATTCTGTTGCTTACCACTCCAAGTCTTCCTGACACAGTCACTATTGTATCTCTGATGACAAAATTGACCCTAGACTCCTACCTGCTGGGGATTTGAAGTTCCCTGTTTGGTAGGGGACAATTTAGGGCCCAGAGGAGAGAGTCCCACATTTAATCCACAGGATATGGGTGAGATTTTTCCAGAGAGAGGATGAAGTGAAGAGAGGGGAGCAGGCACAGGACAAAAGAAGTGCGAAGGTACCATTTGGAGGACCTGGTGTGTCTCAGACGCATTACTCGTGCTGGTTAGGTGTCTTCAGTACCACATCTCATTAAACCCTACAAGAAGACCTCAGGGAGTTTGTGTCTGATTCCCAATTCACAGATGAATAACCGATTGGCTAAGATTAAAAGTGACTTGCTAGGGATCATCCAGACTGGAGGCCATTGGAGCTGGAACTCCTGAGTTCACTTGCACCCACTTGTACATTTGCCCAGGTCCCCCTGACTCCACTGGCATGTCCAGTCAGAGGGAATATCCTCAAGGATGAGTTTCCTGCAGCACCCAGTCAGGGTACACAGTGACCACTTTGTGGCCCAGTCTTCCCTGTTAATAAGACTTCACAGAACCTGCAGCATCCCTACCTCAAACTGTTTCTGGCCAGACTGGGGTGGTAAGGAGGAGGTAACTGCAGGGGTTTTGGGGCAGGGGCAGCACTGGGAGGTGGCTTGGCAGGAATAAGAGAAGAGTCCAGACTCTAACAGGGCACCCAGGGACATCACGGATGACCAGCATGCCCGCTCCTGGATCTCCTTCCACAGAGTGAACTTTATCCCCTCCCCTCCCTCCTCCCTTTTCCTCTTCCTGTCTAGATCTAGGTGGGGCTCTCTCAAAGTCCTCTTGCTTGCTGGAAATTGTAACCCCAGCCTGGATCACTTTTATACAGGAAAAATATAGCTCCCAACCTGCTAACTATCAGACATGCCAAGTTCTATTTCCAAGAATAAATTATAAGGAATAATGGAAGTTAAGCATAGTAAAGGTTTATTGAGAACTACCTCCTGGGAGACAGAAGGGGTCCTCAAAGTAGTGTCCACTGAGGCCTTTCATCAGGGGGGATTTATTCAGCTAATTCACAATGTGGGTACAACACAGGTCAAACTACAATCAACCTACAGTAGTACAAGTATAGCCACTTAGCAGATACTGATCCAACAGGGAAGTGGGTCTTGTGGCAAGGGTTCATGGGAGGACAAAGGCATTCTGGGAAGGGAAGGGTCCAATGCTCTGGTCCTCCACCTGGGTGACTGGTGCTTCTCTGGACCTCCCCGACCAGGGGGTGCTAATTATGGAATAATTCCAAGTTATTGTTCATCCTTTTGGGAGGCAGGCAGGTCTGGCTGTTGCATCTTTATCTCAAGGTGTGACCTTCAGATGCGCCTCCACCCACAATTTTTATTTCTGTGCCGACTACCTCTAGAGCCCAGTCTGTCTCTGATGGTGTATTAATTTCTAATTCAGCTGCCTGTAATAACTTCGTGGCCACACCTACACCCGACCCACTCTAGAGAGACACCCACACTTCTAGCCCTGACTTCCAGCTCAGTCTAGACTCTGGACCTTGGCAAGGCCCTGCCTGGATGACTCAGTTTCCTTACCTGCCCAGGAGGACTGATATCACTGGCTGGTCTTTGATTACCAAGGGTGATGTATGACTCTTCCAGAGCAGGGCCCGGCTTTCAGATGCTGACCCATCATCCTGGGGCTGAGACCCGCCAGCTTCCCTGCCTGTGCTCCAGCTAAGTCAGTGTGGAGAGGTGCTGCCATCCAAGGTTGAGCAGAGGAGCCTCACCTCACCTGGCCCAGATCCTCACACATTCTGTTTTCCATTGCAGGGCCACTTACCACCTGCTACTCTTCCGATTGGGATGAATTCTAATTAGAAGTTCAGTTCCTTAACCTAACTGCCTTCCCCCTCTGGACAGGGTCTTTCATGTAGCTCAGGCTGGCCTCAAACTCAGGATCCTCCTGTCTCAAATGCCTGAGTGCTGGGATTACAGGCCTCCATGCCCTGCCACCTTTGAAAGGCTCAACACCTACACTGTCATAGTGAGCAGCATGGGTAGCAGGACAACACTGTCCTTCCAGAAAACACTATGGATGGTTCAATTTCTTCCCTGATGTGGAGAAGCCTCACTGCATGGAACACATCCTCTCCTCTGTCTCTGCTGCCAGGTCAGTCAGTCCAGGTGAAAATCCCGCCTGCAAAAATGAATTGCCTTAGCTGTTGAAAAAAAGATTCTCCATGCCTCAGTTTACACATATGCAAAAGGAGATAATAATATCAATACCCAAACCCTCCCATTGTTATATGGAAGGGACTTATATCCCTGAAAGCTTTTAAGCCCTCAATAAATGTTAGCTGCTGTTGTTACTTACAAGATGTGACTGAAAAATATACAGAATGTTTAAATTTAAAAAAAAAATATTAGGGAGAAGTCAAGATGGCCAATCAGTGAGCAACAATACACAAAGCCTCCTGGGAGAAACAACTCATTTGCCAGAATAAAACACCCTGGAGAGACCCAGACAGAGGGAGATGGATCCTCTTGACACAGGAAGAAATTAAAACATACAAAAACTCATCAAATACGTTGGAACTACAACTGAAACAGCTAAAAATTATGGGACACAGTGTTTTTGTTCACAGCAACCTGCCAAAGTTTGCAACAGCATGAATGCGTGCCAGCTGGCAGAGCTGCCCAAACTTGTTCCCACCACCACTCACAGGAAGCACAGCAGTGATGAAGTCAGGGGTTGGTGAGCCCAGTGGAGAGCGGAGCTGGCAAAGGGACCTTCATTAATCCATGGTCAGTGCTGGGAATGAGACCCCCCCCCTTCCCGGGAAGGGAGAGACCCAAATGGGCGGCGACATGTTAGAATCTGGCAGGAGGAGCCTGAACTGGGAATGACAGTGACTTCAGTTGGTTGCTCCCTCCCCAGAGCAGATTCATGGGATTTGCTTGGACTGGGCCACGCCCCTGGCTGGGACACAATGAGTCATCCCAAATCCATTCCCTGTGCCTAGCAAGCACTAACCCGGTGAAGGCCCCTGAAGTTTGGCTGGCCTGGTGGGGAGGGGCAGGAATATTCAGCAGCTGCTTACACCTCAGTGACAAGAGCAGTCAGGAGAGGGCGGAGTTTCCTCGCCAGCATGCTTTGGGGGAAAAGTGGCCAACAAGGAAGGGGGCTGGGTCCTGCACTGTAATCTGTGTGGAGGAAGCCAGGGCCATGCAGGAGAGAGGCAGGAGGAGGCCCCTAGCTTAGAACCCTGAGAGCACTGATCCAGGAGAGGGAAAAATAAGGGAGACTGAGGGTGGCAAACACGTAACACCAGAGATGGCTTCAATGGACATTAAGAGATATCTTCGGAACCTTGTAGAGGAGCTCAAAACTGAAATATTAAATCAGGTAAAGCAAGATATGAGTAGAGTAATAAAAGAAATGCTCTCAGGAAGCATCTCTCAGTATGATACAGACAAAAGAAGGGAGGAACACAAAAAAAGGAAAGAAACATTCAATAAAGAATATAAAGAAAATAGAGAATACATGAAGCAGATTCAAAGACACTACCAGGAAATCAAAAACTCCATTGAAAGCTGGCAAAACTTAAAAGAAACTAAGGATAGACTATCAAAACTTGAAGACAAGTTTGCAATGTGTGATCATGAAAGGAAAGATCTCTTAAAAATAACAAGGAAACAGGCAGTAATAATACAGAGGCTAAAAGATGACAAGAGAATCTACAACTTAAGAATAAGAAACGTGAACAAAGAAGCAGGAATACATACAGGTGAATTTACAAAGGCTATTGACAGAAATAATTAAAGAAAACTTCCCAAGCATGTAAAAAGAAAATGACATTCGGCTATATGAGGCATTCAGAAATCCAGCCACCTACAACCAGAACAGATCTACACCCAGACATACAATAATCAAGATACCACAAATTCAATATAAAAACAGAATATTAAAAGCTGTCAGAGAAAAGAAACAGATTACCTATAAAGGTAAGCCTATCAGGATCACGGCTGACTTCTTGACACAGACCATCAGATCAAGAAGAGCTTGGAGTGAAGTCTTCCAAGTCCTGAAGGAAGGTGGCCTCCAGCCCAGATTGATGTACCCTGCAAAACTGTCACTAGAAATTAATGGAGAAACAAGATGCTTTCATGACAAAGAGGAACAGGGGGAGTTTGTGACCTCCAATCCAACCCTACAGAGAATACTGAAGGACATTCTAGAGAGAGAGAGAAAAAAAATACCAGGATTTTAGAAACAGTGGTAGAAAGGCCTCAGTGAGTGGGGCAGGCAGTAGAATGAAAGAGAAAACTACACAAACAAAGGCAGAAAAATAGCATAGCAGAAATGAGGCAGAGAAGGTTGGCTAGAATCTCCAACATAGATGGCCTTGATGCACTATATTGTTAACAGTGCACCAGGATTTAAAACCCACATTACTCACACTACTCTGCTTAGATGTATTATATTCTGTTCCAGCCATTCTACCTGTACTAGATTTGAGGTCACAGACAGTAATCCCGAAAATAACAGGATATAGTATGGTAATCATCCTTAATTTACTATTAACTTAATCTAAAACTGTAAAACCTACACTGTTTTACCATGACCAATCGTAATCGAATCTGGTTTGTTAGATTGCTGTTTTGTATTGATAGATTTTATTCAAAGCTGTTATGATTGATAGTGTCAAGTCTGAGAGTATAGGCAACTGCACTTAAGATGACAAGATCCACTAGAATATCCACTCTGATTTGATTATTACCTGCCTTTGAAGTTTTATACTATCTACAATGTTTTATTTTTACTAATATTGTTATGTACTGCTATATTCAATTATACTGCTATATTCAATTATGCCTGATGATATAGACATTCTATTGAAGATAATAAGAAACAACACAGCAATCATTGTAGATCACCTTGTACTGTGGTTTTATACGACTTTTTGGTTTTTTGTCTATATAGGAATTTGTTTTGTTTTATCTTGCTGGGGTTTGTTTTTCCCTCTAATACAGAAAGGATAGAAATACATGTAGAGACTCATGTATGCGTAGCTGTTTACACTCTCACTGTCTGAATATCTACTTTGTGTGCTTTAATTCTGTAACTTGAACAACTATTCCTAAGAGGACAATATGTAATTTATCAACTAGTGATTTCTTATTGTTTATCTTTTTTTTTTTTTGAAATTCTATATTATCTCTACCCTTACAGGCTTTTCTCTTTAAATAAAAAAAATTAAAAAAATATTACAGTGAAAGACATATTGCCAGTAATTCCCCTCAAAGGATTTCTCAGGTTGCTCACATCCCATTGTGCTGGCCACTTTCTGTAGCAGCTCAGGGAGTCCTCACTCATCACTGTCTTTAGCTGAACTGTTTTGGATGCCTGGGTGTCCTGAATCAATTCAAAATGTTGACTCTTCATGACCATTTTGACTTTGGGGAACAGCCACAGGTCACACAGTGCCAGGTGGCATGAGTTTAACGTGGATGACTCAGGTGTTCGCACCAGCCCGCCTTTCCCTTGGATAGAACTCAGCAGCAGTGTTTACATGTTCAACTACTCCTCACAAAGACAATAAAGATGATTTCCAGAACTGCTCCACAAAGCAGCAGGGATGATGAGCAAAGCGCATCTGAACGGAGGAGTATTCTGAGGGGAACTAATACCACTGTGTCTTTTACTATAATAACATTTTTAAAATTGAAACACTGACTATAAATTTTGGTCATCCCTTGTATTTTTGTAACTCCAAAGTTCCAACCTCTGTTTAAATCTGTACGTACTTATTATGGATGATCCCAGAATAAGCAAAGTGGCAACCCGCAACCAAGCTGTGGATTTCACTCATGTGCATGTAGTGCACTGTGGGGTTTCTTGAAGCAGTTTTCATAGTGACTTCCACACACCGCAAGGTACCTGGTGCTCACAGGCAGTGATGGTCTGAATGTCTGTGTCCCACTAGTGAGTCTCATGTTGAAATTCTTCCTGCCAAAGTGATGGTATTGGGAGATTAAGCCATGCAGCCCCGTGGAGAATGGAGTTAGATCCCTACCCCTGCCATCACGTAGGAACAGCCAGAAGATGAGCCCTGATCCATGTGGACCTCTCACACTCCAGACAGCGAGGATGAATGTTGTCTCTGGCTGCTCTGTTTATGAGCTTTTGTTACAGCAATCTGGGTGGACTAAGAGGGTGTGGAAATATTTGGGGGGTTCAAACTAGGAATGTGAGTGTGAGAAAAAAATGCTATGGGCATCTGGTGGGTAGACCTCAGGAAGGCTCTGAGCTTCCTAAAGGGCACAGCATCCCCGTCAAGACAGGAGGAGACCCAGCCCCCAGTGGCAGGAGCACTAAGGCTGCAGGGGAAGAACCCCACATATTTCTGTAAGGGTCCACAAGCTAGGGAATGTATCCCTTAGGGGCTCTTTCTCTCCTCTCTCCTTCCCTCCTGTCCTCTCCCTTAGAGGATGTGGACATGTTCACGTTTCCTTTGTGCCATTAAAATGTATTTTCTAAAGAAAGGATTGGGGGCTGCAGAGCTTGTGATCATTCACACACATGGGGCCTAAAGCATAAGCGCCCAAATAGGAGTGCCCCAACGGCATGGAGTGTCTGAGAAACACCCTGAGAAGTAGGGTGCTGGAAGGAAAGAGGTATTCCATCCCCAGGAACGCAGGGTGTACGAGGGGAGCTAATTCAACAAAGGGGCATGGTTTGACAAGTGTATAAATAAATGCATTGCAGGGGTTGAGCAGTCTCTTCCTCCCATCTGGAGGAAGGGCTCCACTTGACCCTAGCTTTCTGTCTATTTTCTTCATCCTCTCATTGTTCCCCCTCACCTTGGGAACTTAGAGAGCTCTCACAACTGTGAGAAAAAGAAACAAAATAAAACAAAAAATCTCAGCAAAAGTATCCAAGCTAACCAAAGGGATAAAAGCTTTCTGTGGTGAGATCTCTGCAGACATCTGTCTCCCTGCCCCTCCCTTTCCTCCAGGAGGCCTCCCTGAGCTGTCTCTTCTCATCTCTGCACTTTCTCTCCTCTCTGCAACCCCGTTTTCCTCCCACCTGCCAGGCTCTGCAACCTCTGGGTTTTACTAAGTCCACTGGACATGTTGTGATCTGCTTTATTGTACTTGGCCTGCTGTTGAGACCCAAGCTTCCTGTCCAGGTCCTGGGACATACCTGTCTAGTCTTCTTGCTCTGGCTGCTGCCAGAACTTTGCTGAGGGTTCTGTTACCTCCTCTTACCTCTTTGATGGTCCCCTTCTCAGACTCTGTCCCAGGTCTCTGGCTTCCCATGTTTCCATGCAGAATCAACCACGTAATGTGGGTCCTGTAAAAATGACAAGGTGAGGTCCTGTCTCAGTCACTTTCCTCATCGCTAGGATAAAACATGAAGCCCCTGCAACTTAAAGAAAGAGCCTATTTTGGCTCCAGTTTTAGTCCCTGATCAGCTCTAAGGCAGGAAGGGACAGTAGGGGCACCTGGTGGAGATCTGCTCACCTCACAGCTGCCAGAAAGCACAGAGAGCTCCAAAGGAGGAGCCAGGAAGGGGCCCACAGACTCCCTCTTCTGACCAAATCCTACCCTCTGACAGCAAGTCAGCCCTCATGTGGTCCCCAGGTCATCCTTGCACTGGTTTTGGGGGCCATGTGCAGGTCACATCACACAGCAGTGGGTTCTGCAGGTGCAGCTAGGCTATAGCCCTCACCTGACAAGACCTCACTGTCGACCAGGCTACTGTTTCATCTCCAGGTTGCTACAGGTGCTTCTTTGTAGCCATCTCTACACCTCCAATCCTGTTCTGTTGTTCGGCTCTAAGTGAAGGAAGCCATCCTGATAGCTATTGTGGGGAGTTCATGTCCTACCCTTGGAAAGGCCCTGGAGCCACACAGAGTATCCCTTGAGAAGAAATTCTGCTTCCTACCTGCAGCAGCAGACCCTACCTCAGCTCCAGGTTGGCCTTCCTGGCCCCACAGTTGTTCGGTTCATGTCCTTGAAATGCGCAGTGTTAGTCTGCTTTAGTGGAGCTGAGTGTTTACTCAGCCGTAAACATGGCAGGCAAGTGCTCGACCACTGAGCTGCTTCCCCAGCCTTGCATGTATGCTAACAATGTGTAAGGGAAGCACCCCAGTGAGCATGAACCTCAAAGACACATTCACTAGAGCAGCCAGACACCTGAAGCTGTGCAACATATGATTCCATCATACATCAAGGTGCAGGATAGGTACATCCACGGGGCTCCCATGGGCTGGAATGGGTTGTGACTGTGTTGTGGGCTGTTCAGAGCAATGAAATATTTAGAACTAGTGGTTGTGTAATAATGGGACTCCACCACCTGTCACTCAACTGTTGATTTTTAAATGGTCCATGCCTGTAATCTCAGCACTTTGGGAGGCTGAGGCTGGAGGATCACCAAGGTCAGCTGGGCTGAGGCCAGCCTGGGCTACAAGAGTTTAAAGCCAGCCCCAACTACTGTAAGACAGTTTCAGAAAAAAAAAAAAAAAAAAAAGGTGAATTTTATCTTATGTGAACTGTGTATCAATAAAGTATATTAGATATAAACTATTTAATTTAGGTTATTATTTATCTTTAGGTATATTATTTATTGCTCAGTTTTTGAGTGAGTATTCCTCCCCCTTAAATTTTACTTTAGAGTTTGAGCTCAGGCCCATCCCATACACAGATGCCAAAGACGACCTTCTAACTGACACCTGCCTCAGGCCTGTCCTGCTGTGGTTCCCCTGAGGCCTTGGGACAATCTCTCCCTGTGGCCTTCAAGCTGGTCTCCCTGAGAAAGCCACACTCCACCTGGCTGCCTGCCATCCTTCCGTGGGCCCCCTCCTCCCCCTCCCGGCAGGCACCCACTACCCTTCCAGTCGCAGCTCAAGGGTGCGCAGCCTGGGCCACCCCTCGGCTGTCTGGGACCCTCGACCCAGCTCCCCACCCCTGCCTCCTTGCAGTGGCTCTTCCTGGTTCAGGCCCTGCCTCCCTCAGGCCTCTGGGGAACTCACTAACACAGGAATCACACTGCATTTCCACAACACAGGTGTTCGGGGACCTAATGACTTTTCTAGGGACGGTGGCTGGGGCGGGACACTGAATAGGGCTCTCCTCACAATGGTCAGGGTGGTCCCCCATCTACTACCTCAAAATCACAGCTTCTGCTGCCCACCTCACCCCCCACTGCCCCAATAGCTGCAGCAATCTGGAAGAAATTACTCTTCTAAACAGCCAGACTTCCCCAGTTTCAGGAAATTCCAAGCTGGGCAGGGGGAGGGGCCAGGCAGGGGTGGGGTGTCCAGCCCTCCTCCACCCCTGCTTCCCACCCACACCCTACCCCGGCTCCCTGTCCCAGTCAGTGGAGGGGAGTAAGCGGCTATTGCCGCTTTTTGGCCCTTCAGGTCTAAACGTTTCGGGGATAAGGAAGCTTGGGTGGGGCCTCGCTCTACTGCTGGACAATGAACTGAGCAGGACTGGACAGTGACTCACTCCTGCTTGGGTTCCCACCATGACCACCCAGAGGGGCTGACACTCCCAGGTGCAGGTAGGGAAGGGTCTGTCACAGGTGGCAGGATCCTGAGTCTGAGGGAGGAAGGCTGGGATCTGAGAGTACAGGAGGTGGCCTGAGGGAGTGGTCCTGGGAAGGTGGATACCTGGGCCCTGTGTCTGCTCCTGGTGAGACCTGACACCTCATCGCCAGGTGAGCACCTTCCTGCCAGGAGGAAGCAGGAAGAAGGGCCAGTGAAGTAGACTCTGATCCCCAGCTCTAAGAGGACCGTGCACCCACTGTGACCAGGGAGATCCTCAAGGTAAGTGGTGGGCAGTGATCTGAGTCAGAGGGAACAGGGACAGGGGCCAGAAGTGGGTCGCGAAGCCCAGCCCAGCCACATGGCCTGGGAGTAGGTGGCACCCTCAGTGCCAGGGTCTGGGTCATCAGCTGACTGGGCAGCAGAGCTGACCTGCAGCCTCTCACCCAGGTTTCAGAACCAGTCGGACTAGTCTGGACTGGTGTTTCCACCCTAGTGGGGGCTGGGTCCAAAGGGCCAAAATGAGCCAGCTGTGTCCCATCGCTGCAGCTGGAGCTGTCCCTGCGGGGGCAGGAAAAGGAAGGTGGGCCAGGAGGAAGGCCCGTCTCCAGCTGGAGTGAGGGCGTGCACCCCGTTTGCGGCGGCTCTGCAGCTCTCATGTTAGACCAAAACAACAGCCCCTCTCTCCAAGCCCTGCTGGGGATGAACTTTTTCCAAGAGTGACCTCATTGCCCCAAGCCCAGCATCCCCAGTAGAAGGAGATTAGAGCCTGGGTCCCAGCGGACACCCTGGGGTGCAGGAAGTGACTTGCCCAAGGTCTCAGAGCAGCCAGAAGACTCCTGTTCACTCACCCAGGATAAGGTCAGAGAAGTCTGATAAACAGCTGTAATCAAGCCAGGTTTCCCAGGGTTGAGGGTGGGGGTGGAGAGAGAGAGGGAGAGACAGACAGACACAAAGAGAGGGAAGGGCAAGGAAGGGCAGTCCCCAGAGTTACATGCACCTAACTTTTCGGCTGTACTTTGTCTCCACATTACCTCTGACACCTGCTGGGGAGCTGCTTCCTGAAGGTAGTGCTGGCTGCCTGTCTCCTTCCTACTGTTTTCTGGAGTCTCAGCAGTTACTGTTCAGGGGTCCCCCACCCCCTCAGCCAACACAGCATTACCACTGCTAACACTGTTACACAAATACAGTTTCCTTCAGTCGAACCGTTCTGTGTGCTCCGTGAGGGAGGTAGTGTTATTTTATCCACTTTACATAGGAAAACAGATTAATATATCCCAACTCAGCTGGCAAAGGGTGAGGCTTCTACTGAAATAGAACCATAACAGCAGGGACTGTAGGACAAAAGCACAAAGCCGTCAAAGTCCCACCCAGAAGTTCCACAGATAACTACCCCGTTCCACAACACAGGCCACGCCACCGCCTGCATTTCTATTTACCCTCTAATCCAGTGCGGGAGGAGAGGGGGCAAGAGTGCACTTAGATCACAACTTCCAGCTTCACACCACTCTTGCCACTTTTTAATGTAGGGAATTTGTATTATTGTTTTACAAAATACGAGAAATTATATGTACTCTCAAAACCAGGTTAACTCAACGGTGTGGAGACACACAGATGCCTAGGACCGGACCAAACCTCCCATATTTGGGTCTTCAGACTGGCCTTGAGGTAGGACCTGTGGACACCAAGGCACTGTCCCGTCAATGTCCAGCCCTGGAAACCCTCCAGGCGGGACAGGTGGGGAAGCACCCTAAGGTCCGCAGAGCTCATTTCTTGCTGTAGGAAGGCTCTCGGGACGCTCAACATAGCGCCAGAGGTACACTGGAGCCAGGCAGGCCCAGGTCGGCTTCTAGGACTTGAGCCCAGCAGCCGTGACCCACCACCTCTCAAAACCTGTTTCCCCACCTGTAAAACGGAAACGATCACTCCCCACACCGCGGCTTGTGGAGCGCACTGACCCCCGTCCCCTCCCTGCAGATGCCGATGCTGAAGCAGCCGGGCCCCGTGCCGCCCAAGAAGCGCAGCCCGCGGAGTGGCGCTCTGTCCATCTCAGCGCCGCTCGACGACTTCCGGCACACGCTGCACGTGGGGCGCGGCGGCGACGCCTTCGGGGACACCTCCTTCCTGAACAGCCACGGCGCCGCGCTGCCCACCGAGCCCCGTGCACCGCCCGCCGGGACCCCGCCGCCCGCGCCCGCGGCGCCCCCCGACCCGCTGCTGTCCTTCCACCTGGACCTGGGCCCCTCCATGATGGATGCCGTGCTGGGCGTCATGGACTCGGCGCGCGCGGGGAACGCGGCCGCCCAGCCCGACGCGGACGCCCGCTCCGGGACACAGCCCCGCCGGGACCCCCGCGTCCGCGCCGACGCCCGCTTGGATCAGGACCGCGGGCTCGGCCTGTAGCCCGCCCCGCCCCGCCCCGCAGTGTGACATAAACGGCCGCTGAGCGCCCGAGCTCGGTCTGCTCACTCCACGCACGCTAGGGCCGGGGCGGCGGGCGTACGACGGGCGGGCTCCGCCTCCCTCGCGAGACCTCGACCCGGGTAGGGCCGCCCATCAACCCGGCAGCCCGGGCCGGGAGCGCCTCCAAGCTCAGGTGTCGGGTGCACAGTCCAGCCCCCCCCGCAGGCGCAAGTTCTTCAGGATCTCCAAGGGGCGCGGGAAAGTGACGCGAGTTGGGGCGGCACCTGCTGCACCGGGTTCCCAGAGGGGCGGGGCGGGAGGCGGACATATGAAACTCAGGAGTGTGCGTGGCCTCGGGCACCCTCGCAGGGTGAGGTTGGCCTCTTTAAGATCCCGGAAGGCCGGCATACACAAATCAGGGCCTCGGGCCGAGGCCTCCCCTGATCCCTGCCGGTGCTGGCCCTGCTGCCCTCCGCACCCATGGAGGTGGCAGGGAAGTGCGAGGCCTTGCTCGCGCCCGGCGCTGTCCCGAGGACCCCCCAAGCCTGCCGCTTCTTCCTGGAGGGCCGCTGCCGCTTCGGCGCCCGCTGCCGCCAGCCCCACCCCGGCGCGCCGGCGCCGCCGGTCCGTGGGCCCCAGCCCGAGGCGGGGACCAAGAAGCCGCCGCTGCGCACGGCCGCGGCCGTCATCCAGCGCATCCGCTGGGACCCGCGCCTGGACCCTGGCGACTTCTCGGTGGGCTACGTCGATCGCTTCCTGGGCGTGCGCGAGGAGCCGTTCAGCGCCTTTTGCTGGGATCAGCCTCTGGCGGCGCTGGGCCCGGGCGTGCTGGCCGTGCCGCAGCACCGCGTGCGCTACTTCCGCTGCCGCGGCCGCCTGGTGTGGGACCGCGCCTCGCGCACCGACCTGGTCTTTGGCTCGGGCTCTGCGGCCGGCCGTGGGCCCACTATCCTGGACGAGCCGACCGACCCCGAAACAGAGCTGCGGGGGGAGGAAGTCGAGGATGGCGGCCCTAGGGCAGAGCTGCGGGGGTTGGACCAGCCAGAGGACCCGCAACCCAGATTGAAGCTGCCGGGGGAGGATGAGCACGAGAACCCGCACCCCAGAGTGGAGCTGCCAGGGGAGGATGAGCCCGAGGACTTGCATTCCGCGATGGAGCTGCCGGGGGAGGATGAGCCCGAGGACCCAGGCCCCGGGGCAGAGGTGCGGGGAAAGGACGCTTACTGCACTGACCCCAACGCCAGGACACAGCCCCTAAAGGGGCGCCTCGCCCAGGCAGAGGCGGTAGAGGCCCGCGGAGCCCTCCGAGGGTCGTGTCTGCCCCCTGGGGGGGTGGAAGCCGAGTGGGGTCCGGGGCCATGGGCTCGGGACGGAAGGGCCCCGCGCCCCACGCACTTCGTGGCTCTTAAGGTGACGGAGCCCGGCCTCCAGGAGGAAGTGGCCGCGGCCCAGGCGCGCCTAGTGCTCCAGGCCCCGGCCTGCGCCGCGTTCCTGGTGCCCCCCGCGGCCCTGCACCTGACGCTCGCCTTGCTAAGGCTGGCGGGGCCAGGGGAGGAGACAGCCGCAGCCTCGGCTCTGAGACACGCTCTCCAGGCCCCAGGGCTCCAAGCCCCCCAACAACTGCATTTCCGGGACCTAGTACTCCTGGGCCCCCACGTGCTCTGCGCGCCCCCAACACCCACACTGGCGAGCGCAGCTCAGGAGCTGAGCCGAAGGCTGGAGGCCGCGGGGCTGAAGGTGCTGCAAGCCCCAGACCCCCACCTCACCCTGGCCAAGGCACCCCATGGCTCCCAGGCCCGCCTCCCTGTGCCCAGGTTCAGCCTGAACGAAAAGCAGGGGACACAGCCCGTGGGAAGGCTCTGGCTGTGCCGCGTGGGGCGGGCAGGAGATGCCTATCAGCTCCTGGCAGAGGCACCCTGGGGCGATAGCACTGACAAGGCATGCAGGTGACAGCGCCTGAAGGCAGCAAGGACACTGGAGCTCACTGGTTCTCTCTTTAATTTTGGCTTCTCTCAAGCTTCCACAGGTGTCAGCGCTCCAAGGAAAGAATGGAGGGAGGAGGGGAGAGGAGGGGAGGGAGGCAGAGGGGGAACGTCTGGAAGAAAAGCAGCCTGACAGTCCAGCTGTTTGCAAACTGGTACACAGCCTCCAGTTACATGGCAGAAGAGGGAGGGAGGGCCGAAAAGAAAGGGGGAGGAAGGAAAAATAACTGAAATAAACACACACACGAAGAAAAGAGAAGAAAACATGACGTGAGCTGGTGATCCATGAGGCGGGAGGGGAGGGCAACCGTTTTACCTGTGCGGAACCAGGGAGGACGGGGAGCAGGGGGAGGAGGGAGGAGAGGGGAAAAAAAACCAGAAGAGACACTGGGGTGGGGGGAGGAGGGGACACGGAGACAACTTAATACAACTTGAGAGCAGGTGGCCCGGCCGGCGAGGTCCCACGCTGGCCTCCGGATCCTCAGTGCAGTGCGGCGGCGTTGGTCTGGTGGCGGTGGCGGTGTGGCATTGGCATTTCGGGGGTGGGCGGCCGAGGTTGGGGCACAGTCTGAGTGGCTCCCCTCACCCCAACACGGAGGCCCAGAGGGCTCAGCAACAAGAGTCTGTGGAGAGGCGCTGGCGGGGCGGGTTGGCTGGCACCCGAGGCAGTGGGTGGCGGGTGGGCTGTCGGCCGTCTTCTCCCCGCGGGCAGCGCCGGGCACGGGACGGGCCAGCACGCCGGGTCGGAACCGCAGTGAGCTCGAGAGAGAGAGAGAGAAAACACTGAGACAGCATTAGTGGGGTGAAGGTGGACACGGCCTGCAGACCCCCTCACCACCCTCCTCCATCCCCCACCCTCTGAGGCAAAAATAAAAACGTAGAAAAATCTCTGTACAGACGTCCCGTGGGAACCGGGACGGGGCCGGCGGCTCTTCCTGGAGCCCGCTCCCCACAAACTCATTTACAACCCAAGTCCATGGCTCAAAAACAAGATGGGCAGGGCGGCGCCGGGCGCCTGCCCGGGCGCTGATGCTCAGAAGGCCGGCAGCTGCGCCAGGCTGAGGCGGCAGTCGATGCTGGAGTTGTCCGGGCCCGTGTAGGCCAGGCCCAGGGGCTCTAGGAAGGCCCGGCAGGCAGCCTCGCCCTCGAAGGCCAGCTCAGCCTGCAGGTAGGAGACGGGCAGCGCAGGGCGGAAGCTACGGAGACAAGAGGAGAGAGGGCTGAAGCGGGCGGAGGGCGGGGCCCGAGCAGGGAGCAGTGTCCCCCTCGATGCCCTGGGTTTCCTGAGCGTGGCCCGTCGGCCCGGCGCCTCCCGACCTCCCCCTAGGGGCTCGGCGGCCCAAGTCAGGCTGGTGGCCCCCAGTCCCCAGCTGTACCCCCCTCACCTGCACTTACCTGTCCAGGAAGGAGAGGGAACAGGAGTGGAGGGGCTGGAGCCAGACCCCCCCGAGGAGGGAGCGGTGTGGACTGAGGGCAGGGCCAGCAGCCTGCCGGGGCCAAAGTGCCCCAGGCACAGGCATGCCAGCTGGCACCTAGGCACTGTGCAAGAGACGGCTGTCCGAACAGCGTCCTGCTGACTCGAGGCCTCCCTACAGGCTGCAACCCTGCCCCCTGCGCTTGCTCGGGAAGGGCCCTGCATACTCGCACCAGGTGCTGCCTGCAAAGCCTGTCCTGGAACCCTGGTGCCACTTTTCTGCCACTGGGGCTGGCTTCCTGCCTCATCAGGAACACAGCTGAGATCTGAGAGGGTCTCATCTGCTAAGGGCCAGACCAGCCTCCCAGAGGCATGAAAGGAGGCGAAGTCAGTGATGGCGACACAAAAGGAAGAGGCGTGTAACCACTGCCCTGGCACATGCCCGGTGCAGCACTGACACTGAGGGCTGCGTGGCCCTGCCTCTTCCCTCCCCGCCTGGGATCCTGTGCTGAGGCTCCTCCGCCCCTGCCCTGGCACAGCCTCGCCCTGTCCAGCCAGAACTGCAGCCTGGCTTCTCAGCCTTCAGCTGAGCCCTCCTCAGCCACTGACCACCCTAGGCTCCCTACGGCCTTTCTGCCACTGGGCAGGCCACAGAGTCCCAGACCAGGGCGTCTCAGCCTGGGCAACGCTGACTTCTGGGGCCCCAAGATGCTGGACACCTGCAGCACACCTCTCACGTGACAAGCAAAGGTGTGTGCGGCCCTGCTGTCCCTGAGGCCATTTCCACCGCAACAGAGAACTAGGGTCTACGCCTCACCCACCATCTCCTGCCCAGCCCCCAGTCCCGCTGTCCCTCAGCACTTCTGCCACTCCCCAAGAAGCTGAATGGGAACCGGGCCTTCGCTAGAGAACAAAATTGCAAAAGCAGGCAGTGTCCTAGTTTCTCTAGCGTAGGGGCACTGAGGAGTTGCAACAGGCAGGCGCAGGCCTGCAGGGGGCGCCATAGCCCAGCTGAGCCAGATCCCCGCAGACATGAGCAGAAGGACAGAAGGGACCAGGAGCATGGAGGACAGAAAGGGGGGAGGTCAGCCAAAGAAGGGAACCTGGAAGGGAGGACAGCAAGGGGGCAGGTAACAGGGTAGAGGAGGACTCCAGCAGGAGGGGAGAAGGCCCCAGGCCGCCAGGAGCACAGGGAGGGTAAGAGGCGTGGCAGGGCCACGGCGCGGTGCCACATACGTTTTGATCATTGCCTTGAGGGCGGCCTTGCGCTCCCGGTCTGCGAACTTGTCCACGAGGTAGCCAGACATGCAGGGCGCGTGGCAGTAGAGCCGGAAGAAGCGGTGGTAGTTGCCAAGGGCCCAGGCTGCCCGCAATGCCAACGCATGGGCCACACAAGGGTCTGCCTTCAGCTCCCGTGTGAGGTATGCCAGCTCGGTGGTAATATCTGTGCCCGACACACACCAGTCAGCAGGGTGCCAGCCAGGTGCCCCACTCTCAGGAGCTGGCAGGGCCAGGCCTCTCACCTCCTGAGTTCTTGGTGAAGATGTAGTAGAGGATCCGGTAGGCAGTGAACTCGCCCACATTGCCTGGCAAGTTCTCCGCATACAGAGACTTGAGCTGTGTCTGGCACTGGTTGAACTCTTCATGGTCACCCTGAGGGCAGGAGCAGCACCATGAGGCCCAGGCTGGCATGCAGATCGAGGGGCACTGCGGGGCCTGCACAGACAGGCACTCACCTTCTCCAAGGCAATACGGGCATGGGTCTCATACACCTCCACGGTGAACTCAGTGCGGACACCTTGTACCTGGGTGTGGGGACATGAGAGTCATGCAGAGCAGGCCGAGGCTGGACAGCTGAACCAGGGTCCCTCCCAGGGTCCTGCCCACCGTCAAGTCCTGCCGGATGGACTTCATCTGCTCGCAGGCAAAGGCGTAGTCCTGCTTCTCCTTCCAGTGGGACTTGACCATGCACAGGGACTTCTTCAGGACCTGGCAAGAATAGGAGTATAGCTCATGAGCAAACTGGCAGGGGCAGCATGGCAAACTCCCCCTTTCCTGCCACTCAGCCTTCTCGAAGAGGAGGGTAACACCAAAGGCAGGTGTGATGGCCAGTGCCTGGATTGCCCTGAGAGCCTCAAGCGGCAGTAGGCAGGGTTTTTCTACAAGAGGCTGGCCCCAGCGTGAGGTGCTGCGGCACAGGCTATGTGAGTACTCCTCAGACTGTGTTTTGTGAGTGTGTGTATTTTAGTTTTGTACCTGGTATCGAACTCACGACCTCACGCTTACCAGGGTGGTCCCTTAAGACGGCTAAGCTAAACCCCAGACTGTGTGAGTACTCTTCACTCAGCCATTCACTTGCTTGGGCACCGCTCTGATGCCAGCAGCCAGGGTTCTGGAATCAAGTGGTTCTCCTCCTCCATGACACCCCTCTGCCAGGCTGCCCTGCCTCAGAGCCAGCTGACTATGAATCATCTATCAACTGGGAGCTGAACACACCTCTTCTTAACTTTAGGCATCAGCTATTTTGTCTCAGCAGCAAGAAGAGTAAGACAGCAGGTTACCAACTCACAGAGGCTCAACCTGCAGTATGGGCAACTGTGGCCCCTGCACACGCAGGGCTCGCCACGCTCTGTGGCCTGTGCCTGAGAAGGCTACTTGCCCTCTGCATGGTTTGCCCAGGTTCTAGCCAGGCTGGGAACCCAGGCGGGAAGGGGCCTAATGGGGTGGGCCACCCTGCTGGGGACTTACTGTCACAGGCCGCACAGTGGAAGGGTCGGGGGCACAGGTAAGGCGCAGGTAGTGCTTGGTGATGTCTGGACAGGTGCCTACGATCTGCAGCTCCTGCCAGTCGGGGTCAGCCCCACCACTGTCCAAATTGCTCATCTGCAGCACCAGGGGCTCGAGGCGCAGGCGACGGGAGTGCCCGTGCTGGAAGCGGGCGGCACGCTTCTGCTTCTTCAGCTCGCGCTCCGGGTCCTCACACTCCAGCGCTGCCATCTTTTTGCGACTGCGCTTGGTGGGAGCCAGGTCATGCCTGAAGAGGAGGAAAGCGGGGGTAGGAGGCAGACGCCTCTGGCCACCCGCTGGCCTCAGCCAGCTGCCTACCACTGGGGACACCATCCTGACAACCCGAGGCTGTGACACAGCCCCTCTTGGTCTTACCTCTTCCCTCGCTGTGCCCTGCCTCGGCCCCGGTCCATGTGGGCCCCCCGACCCCCACGGCCCTTGGGGGGCGGGTTCCTGCGGGCCACAGGGTGACACTCGTTCCCCGAGTAGGAGCTGTCCGAGTCCGAGTGGGAGTCACTGCACAAGAAAGTGGTAGGGTGAGGTCTCAACAGCCCATCCTGCCCTGCAGCCCATCCCACCTGCTGGCCTCGAGTCTGCATACCTTCTCCGGAAGTGGCGCGTGGGGGATCTGGAGGAGGAGCGGGAGCGCGAGTCCGTGCTGGAGGAAGAGCTGTTATCCTTCATGAAGACATTGCGGTTGCCGAACTTGGCGAAGCTGCTGCCCCGGGCTCGGCCAGCACCCCCAGCCCCTGGCGTCCCTCGCTGGGACTGGGCACCCCCGCCCCTGGTCAGTGAGCCTGCCCCCCTGGGAGGGTGAAGGCTGCTAGGGGCCTCCCACCGCTTCTTCTTGGGGCTCTCAGCCACAGGCTCCCTGGTCAGCCTGGGGATACAGGAGGGCAGGGCATCACCAATCCAGCCACCAAACCACAAGACTATAGGCCCTGCCGCCCGGGACTCACCACCTCATCAAGGAAAGCACTCACCCCAGCAACTTGGCTGCTGCAGTGCAGGAGAGGGAGCAACCCCAGGGTTCTCTGTGACCGGGGATGCTTTTAACCATGGTGCAGCTGCGCACCCCCACCCACACCACACCTGTGGCCCCGCCTTGGTGCCCCTTTTCTCTATGCCGTGCCCCCACTGACCCTGGCAGAGGCTCGCGGCTCCAATCGATGGTGTAGGCAGAGCCATCCTGCAGCCGAGCCTGCAGCACCTCCTTGAGCAGCTTCTCCGTCCGGTCCTTATCCTCCTCTGACTCGCAGGCTGTGAAGCAGCGCTCCACGTATTCCTTCATGTCCTGTGGCCAATCGTCGGGCTTCCCAGACAGGTTCCCCCGAGGGGAAGGCCCGCTGTGGGACAAATAAGGGCCTGAGCCGGGACCCCGAACCCAAGTGGAGACCTCACAGGAGCGGGTCCAGGGCACAGGGTGGGCAGGGCAGGCGATCCTTACCTGTGGTTCTGGGCTTTCTCCGGGTTGGGCTGGGGGCCAAAGGTGCTGTGCTGGCCCTCTGCACTGGAGCCAAAGCTCTGGCTGGTGACAGCAAAGGGTCGCTTCTGAATGTTAAACTTGAGACCCCCTGTCCCGGGGGCCGCTGTAGGGCAACCAAGGCTGGAGTCAGGCCCTTCCTTGGGTGCCACAGAATGCGAAAGGACAGCACCAAGGGCCCCAGAGAGAACAGCCCCACAACAGTGCACCCCAGCCCCATACCCTGGGCATTTGGCACCCAGGAGCTCTGTGAGAGCTCCACCCCAACCTCTAGGCCTCGTGGGGCTTTGCCGACTTACGCTTCATGCGGTTCCACAGTTGCTGGCCCTTCTTGGGCTTTGCAGGCTCAGGGTAGGTGTGCGGCCCATAGGCCTGGCCTGCAGGGGGCCCCGCCTGGCTGTGCTGCGTGGTGGGTGCTGTTCCAGGCTGGGGCCCATTGCTCAGAGCATGGGCCCCATGTGGGGGGTTTGTAGGCTGAGGGGGCTGGGCCGCTGGCAGCTGCTGTGGGGAGGCCTGATAAGCCATGCTCTCATCCATGCCAGGGACTGGGGGCTGCAAGGGAAGTGGGTCTGAGCAAGGAGGCAGCTCCAGTGCTGGCCTCCCCACCATGTGACACTGCAGTCTGACGCCAATGTGCCATAGTGCTGACAACACAGACAACACGAGCAGGAGCACCCCGAAAACCCTACTTGGGTGCCCACATCTCATGGAAAGAGCTGACTGAGATGCAGGTCATCTGGCTTATAAGGCTGTACACGCTGCGGGAGGGGGACTGGAGCTGGAGCTCAGAGCCAGGTCTATCTGCCCCCTGTGCGTGCACTGGGCTCTGCCATCCCTGCAGGCTGCACTGAAATGCAAAGCCAGTCTTTGCGTGTGCGTGCATGGGTATGTGCGTGTGCTGGAGGCAGACAGCAGACAGACTGTCCACCATTACAGAATGCTGCAGCCCCTGGCCTTGCCCGAGGCATAGGCCCACCCTACTTCCAAAAACTATACTTTGCCCCCTCATTTTTAGGTCAGAAGCTGCTTGAAGAAAAAAAAAAAAATGGGGAAATAAAAGCAGATTAAATTATGTGGGCAACTCCTCACTGTGAACCCCCCCACCAAAACCTACGCCCCTGCTCAACCTTGACCCAGACCTGGCTGGGCACAGCGTTACCTGGTTCAGAGTCCCTTGGTGCTGGGGTGCTGAAGGCTGCTGGGGGGTGGCTGAGCCATAGGAGCCGGCCATCCCATACTGGGAGGGGGAGCCGTAGCCCTGGTACATACTCTGCCAAAGTCACAGGGGCAGGTTAGCAGTAGGCCCTCTGTGCCCCTGCTGGAGACCACAGACCCTGGCCCTTTGCTCTCCACTGTCTGGAGACTCCAAATCCTCTAGTGTTAATGAGAAGCAAACACCTGTTGGCCCCTCCCACTCTTGTTGGCTCCCACAAGAGTCCATGCAGCACTCCTCCGAGCCAATTCCAAGCCCCATGGTAATGAAATAAAAGGCAAAACTTCATTTTAGCAAAGCTCTCAATGAAGATACGCAAGCAGCACAAACACGCGTGCCCTGAGACAATAAGGCAAAGGGAAGGAACAGAGCCAGGGATACTACTTTCAGGAAGGATACAGCTAGGAGAGACCACTAAAGGCACTAGCGGAGTAGAGATCCCAAGGTGGCACCAGGGAAAGGGACACAGCTGCAGCAGAGCAAAGCATGATGTCACGGTCTTGTGGTAAAGGCGAGCTAGACACCAATCATGGAGGGGCCAGAACCTGACATGGAGGGTCTTAGGGCATTGGACCTTGGGAGACCTCAAGGGCCGAACACTGAGGCTCCTGTCCAGCCACACCCTGACCCCCAGGGGACCCGCCCCCCAGCCAGGTGCTCACCATGGGATAGTAGTAGCTGTAGGGATAGGCATAGTTGTACTGCTGGTACCACTGGTAGTACTGCTGCTGCTGCAGAGCCGAGGCCTCTACCTGAGACACATACTGTGGAAACAGAGGCCCAGACATCAGCACCAAGGCCCCCAGGGGGCAGACTGCTGGGAGGAAACTGACCTGACCGCCACACTCAGGCAGTTAAGGGACACAGCCTCCCTCTTAGGACCACACCACACCCTGGCGGTCTCGAGGAACAGGACCCCACCTCCGAGCAGACTCACATCAGAAAACACCACCCTCAGAGCACCCCGTCCTACAGAGAGAAGAATTACACCCAGCCTCCTTCCCCAGCAACCCCGCTCAGGGCTCCCTGGCCTTGTGGCCTTCTCACTTGTGCACTGGCCACAGGGCCATTGGTGCTGGCCTTCGAGCTACCAGCAGCTCCTGCTTTGCTGATACTGGCCAAGGCCTGGCGGGCCTTCTCCCACTCAGGATTCTCATGCATGGGCGTCTCCATGCCATTCTCTCTGCCAGTCCCAGCCACCATGCTGTACTGAGAAGACCTGCAGACAGGACGTCAAGTCAGTCTGTGGAAACGTAACAGACACCAGACCGCAAGCCAACCTGCCTAAAACTAAGTCTTCTAACTACACTACGCTTAGAAAAGCTCAGAGCTTGCCATGAGAGGTGAATGAGGTTGCCTTTGATAGGACCTATCCTGCGGTCTGGCACCCAACAGATGTTAAAACAAAGCAAAAGGTAGTCAATGTCTACAGAATTTAACACAGGGTCTAGCATTTAGCAGGTTACAGTGTTTTAAGAACCAATGAATTGTCTTTCACCACCCACAGTGATCACAATGTACAAAAACAAAGGAACAACAGAAAGACAAATGACTGAGCACTAAGCACTAGAAGCTACTTCCTATTTACAGTTGCTTGAAGAATCCCAATTCTCTGAGCTGAACGCTACACTATAAACATGAAAGCTCAGAGATGACGACTTGATCCTCGCCACACGTGCCTGTGCCTGTGTCCCACCTGGGACTGCTATACCCCTCCCCATGGGCTGTGTGAGGCCCTCCCCAAAGGGCAACACTGGGTCACCGGATCTTACTTTCCTTTGCCATGCCAACAACCTTCATCCCTCAAGCCCCTACTAACCAATCTGTGCTACGCTGGTCACCCACGTTGGCCGCCATGTGGACCTTGGGGTGCAGGGGGTGGATCTCAGGAGCCAGACTGATTTTTCACCGTCTGTGTGAAAAAGAATTAGTTAGGGAGATCCAAGAAAGAGCACGAAACAAAAAAGGGGAAAGTAGGTGGATTCATGAGAATCCAGACCAAAGGGGGCATTTGAGGTGTTAGGATTTTTGTTTACGATCAGAACCAGTGGGGTAAAGACCTAAATAACATTTGGGGTGTGGAACAAAGGGGCCAGAGTATGAGTATGAGAGTGTAGCACTGGCCTTCTTGCTGTGCCACGGGTGGAAAATCAAGGATTTGAAAATCAGGAGACCTGACTGGGCTGCCCAAAGGAAAAGGCCTGAAATCCTCAACAGGAAATGGAGGGGCATAAGGAAGGGGAAAGGCTTCAAGGACAGACCTAAAAATAACTCCAAGCCCTGGATGGTGGTGCATTCCTGCAATCCCAGCACTAGGGAGGCTGAGGCAGGAGGACTGCTGCAAGTTGTAGGCCAGCTTAAACTACAGAGCAAGACCCTGTCTCAAAAACACAAAATAAATAAAAATAACTACAGACAGCAGTGATTTTGCAAGTAAGTGGGAAAAGGCTGCTCCAGTGAGCAAGATCACCAAGAACCCTTATGACTCAGAAACCTGGGAAGGAAGCATTTTGAGGCACCATGAAGGAGGAGCTGGGAGAACACTGGAATGCAGGAAAATTTGAAGACTGGGGGATTTCTGGAAGTTCCTCTGAAAAGAATCCTAAGTCCAGGTGCTTCTCCATTTGAAGAAATATTCTCCGAAACCACTTAGATTCACTTCAAAACACTACCCTAAGAGCACGAGAGTGTTTCTGAGATTTTAAGAAGGAAGGAGGCCTGGGAGAGAGACCTCCTTGGAGATAAGGCTTTGAGGACATCTAAGGCGGCCCTCAATACCATTAGAAAATCCTTAGGGGCAAGATAGAGCACTGGAGAAAAAGATCGTCTTGAGGGCCAAGGGTGAGAGGCCACAACCATTGGAGGGATTAACGGAGAAGCAGGAACTAATGCAACTGGAAAACTCGGAAATCTTACAGGAAGCTGATGGGACAGAACAGGAATCTTAAATGGGCAGGGCTCTAAAAACAAAGACCTTAAAGAGGGCACAGAACCTGAGTGGAGGACAGGAATCTTGAGTGGGGGGACCTGTGGGGGCGCCCCACAGCAGGAAGGAGACAGAGATAAGGAGGCAGGAACGAGACGAGAGGTCCACGACTAGGTAAGCAGCTAACTACCCGTCGGCCCCGGGAAAGCGAAAAGGGCACCGCGCCTGGCCGCCGTCGCCGGGGCAACGGGGCAGCCTGCCGAACTGCAACTCAATGGGGTGAGGGGGAAGCAGGCGCTACGCGTCACAAGAGTTCCGAGGAGTAGGTGTAAGAGACAGCGCACGCGCGCTAACAGAGAGCGCGCACAGGAGCCGGGCGCGCGCGCCCACCTCGGCGCGCAAGCGCAGTGGCCGCCCAGCCGCCACACCCTGGCGACGCCCGCGCGGCGTCTGTTGGGAAGACGGCCGAACAGGCCTCTACCGCTCCAAAGCTTAGGGCCGGGTGGAAAAGACGTCCCCCCCGCCCACTAATCCCCACACAAACCAGGTCTGTTCCTTTCCAGGACTCGTCAGCAACGGCCCAAGGTAGGAGCACCACGACCGCGAAAACGCTCAGCTACCCGGCAGGCTCCTGTCTTCTTTAGCTTCTACGTCCTGACCACGGCGTCCTGACGTCATGAAGCGATTTCTACCCGCCCCCTGCCTGAGCACCCAATGGGAACTGCCCGTTTGTTTTGAGCCTGCCCTTCCGCCTTCTCAATCACGCGAGCTGTATTGTAATAAAAGGCGGAAGTTGGGAGTTGGGACGGTGGCCCTGAAGGGTCAAACGCGGCCAAGTCTTCCGGCCCTCCGCCCTTTCGCTAAATCTTGTTTTGATCCAGTGTTAGCAGCCATTGTTATCCCTAAGGCGTGAGCTGGAGTGATGAACACTGTGGGACTACCCACGGCATGGTGCCGTGTAAGGCCAGGAAAGAGAATCGGGAGTTCTCGGGGCGTGAGGCGAAGACTGCACTCAGAAGAGGAGTTTTCCTAGCGAGGAACCCTAGGATGGGGCACCTGGAGAGGGGAAGGCGGGTTCAGGCCCAAGGAGGCTGCGGGCAGGGGCGCGGCGCGGCGCAGGGGAGCGTGCGGGATCCACCTGGGCCGCGCTGCAGATGACTTGTGTTTAAAACTGCCCGCAGCCAGCGTTCCCGAGTGTGACCCACACACCGTTCAGATCAGGGCCTGGTCATTGTAGTCGGAGTAACTGAAGAACAGGATTCCAAAAGCAGTTTCCTTCTCACTGTCTACTACTGAGAACTCGCCTGCGGATCACTGATACCACGGCGAGACCGTTTTCTCATGTTGTAGTGTGAGCACTGGTATTTTTTAAAACAACTTTTGAAAACTAAGCGTTTCATTTTATTTTTAAATTATTATTATTGTTATTATCTTTGTCTTTTTGAGACAGGGGGTCACTATGCAGTTCAGGCTGGTCTTGAGTTAACTTTGTAGCCCAGGCTGATCCCTAACTTGCTACAGTTCTCCTGCCTCAGCCTCCCAAGTGCTGGGCTTACAGGCGTGCGCCACCACGAACAGTGGCGTTTCATTTTAGTTAATTTTAGATCTACTGGAAAATTTGCTAAGATAATAGGGAGTTAAGCATACTCTCTGAAGCTGCTCCAGCATCCTCATGTCACAGTCAAAACTGAGAAACCAACACTGACTCTCCGCTGAGCACTAGGCTTTACTTGGATCTCAGCACATTTTCCAGTAATGTTCTCTGTCTCCTTACCTGTTCTATCAGAAGTGGGTTTCGAGTAATGATACCTATTTGCTTGTTGAGGCAGCTGAGGTCAACAGGCCAGGTGACTTGCCTGGGGCCATATGAAGGCTGAGCAACAGGACCAAGGTCTAAGGGTGTCCCCTGCCAAACCAGGTAAGCTAGGCCCTTAACCTTATAGACCCTCTGCATTTGTCCTTTCGGTGCTCCTGTCTGTTCCTCTGGCTGTGGGACTGTCCCTGCAGCTCCCTGTAAAGTCTCAAACTCATGGTAGAGCTGCCGTCTCAGAGAGCCCTGTGTGTCTGTGACTCCCTGGACTACTCTTACTGCTGCAGACTTTGGTTTCATGGCTTAGCTGATCAAAGTGTTGTTGCAGACAGCTCTGAATACAAAGCTTTAGAGGCTGATGCTTCTCTTTCCTGGAAACGGATTGCTAAACGCAGTCAAGGAGCTTTAATTTGTCTCAATACCGGCAGGTCTGGCAGGTCGTTTCTTTCAACGGACATGGCAGTGCGTTTACACACCCTTTGGCCAGCATGGAATGACACCCTCTTAACTTCAGGTAACTCAGTTGTGGAAAAAAGTAATCGCTAGTTGTTTCACATTATGTTTTATAATCATTAGAGGAGTTTTTGATGGTTTTTTGTTTTTTTGGTACTGGGTATTAAACTTACGACCTCACATTTGCCAGGCTTAGGCCAAATTATGAGCTAAATCCCCAGCCCTTAATCATTAGAGCTTGGCAGGGATTTTTGCTTCACTGAATGTTCATCTTAGTTGCTTATGTTTAGTTTGTGGGCATATTTGTAGATTATGTATTAATAATAATATATTTCCTTGTTTGCTATGTGTGTTAAAGACACTGTCCACCAGACTGTAAATTTGCCTTTTGACTGACTTTTTTTAATTCCATGATTCATCAAATAAATTATGATTTCCTTTCTGGCTTTATGATACTTGCTTAAGGTGTTCCCCACCCGCCATCTGGATACACAGCACACAAATACCCTTCTAATTTTCCCAAAGTGCTTGTGTTCTTTTATCATATACATCTAGATCTCCCCTCTCTCACGCAGGCGTCTCTGCAAGATGGAGCATGTTGACTCAGCAGCGCTGCTTTAAAGCCCACAGTGTACATCCGGGCTCTGGACGTTGGTCCCCTGTCACGTACACACACCTTCACATTCAGAGCTGTGTCCTGTTTAGATGGTCCTTTCTGATGTCAGGACATGTTTGCCTTTCAGAACTGGAACAGCTGCTGAGCCGGGACAGGAGCAGCACCAGCTCATAGCCCCCAGCGGGGAGGCCTCCCCGCCTCTCCAATTCAGGAGCAGAACCCAGGGGAGGGGAACAGATAAGAACCCAGTGGCTCATAAAATAAAGACTTCCCTTTTATTTCATATCAACCCTTTTCCAAGTTAGTGCCACAAGTTCAGAGTTGGGCCAGGAACCCACTGGAATGTGGCAGGGGCAGAGAGAAACATGTCCCGCCCCAGCTCAGTTCTACCGAGGATGAGACTGGCAGTGAGGGGCTTGGGGCTGGCTCTGTGCCCCTCCCCTGCCAGCCGTGGTCCCCGTTCCGCCCCTGCAGCAACCTCCAGGGCTAAAGAGAGATGGAGGGCACTGGGGCCAGGGCACAAGGCAGTCCTGTGTGGGTATCCATGGCCAGGAGTGTTAGTGGTCAGAGCCCAGTCAGGCCAGGTTAGTGGGGTCTCCTCTGGCAGCCGGGAAAGGAACTGCAGAGAGAAGCAGAGACAGTGCTGACAGGCTGGAGGGCCATCTGGTGCACATCCACCCAGAGGAAGCACTTGAGGGTGCTGAGGAAAGGGCCAGGGTGCCACCTGCGGCTCACCGAGGAGGGGAGGCAGGCTCCAGGCTGGCGAGGAGGAGGGGCTCAGATAGACGACTGCCACTGTACAAAGCGCTTGGATTCCTGCCGGAGAGACACCGGGGACAGGAGATAAAGTAGAACCCACCTTGTACTATAGACCTCCAAACCTCAGACCTGGGGGTCCAGGCCTGGCCTCCTCCCTCAGACCCAGGCCCAGGGCCCAGCCTCCTCCCTCAGACCCAGGCCCAGGGCCCAGTGTCCCCACTCAGACCCAGGTCCACACCTGAGGGTTGAAAGGATCATCGTCCTCCGTGTCATCGTAGTCGTCACTGGGGTGTGATGGGAGTGGCAGAGAAGCAGGATGGGGACCCATCAGGAGGCCACACCCTCCCCAGTGGTGGCCCTGGGGGGTGCCTCCTGTCCCCTCCCTCGGGACCCTGCCCTCTTTCCCCTGCTGACCTGGGCGCGAAGAGGGCCCAGGCCCGGGGCAGGCTGCAGAGGGCGGTGGCCAGGGCCCCGGCGGACAGGAGGGAGAAGAGCAGCAGGAAGAGCAGGCCCTCCAGCGCGTCCCCACACAGGCCGCGCAGCGCCACCCCATAGTCCTGGGAGAAGGGAGCGTCTCAGTGCTTGCCCAGGTGCACACCACTGCTGGCTCTGCGGTGCTGCACGAGTCACCCCACCCAATGTGCCTCAGTCTCCTCCCCATCAAAGGGTTGCTGGGAGCATGGAGAGTCATTCACCGAACGGCCTGGCTCCAGCCTGGGTCTTTGCTGAGCTGTGGTCCTCTACTCCCCACCTTGATTCACAGCAGTGTCCTCATCGGAACCATCCCAGTGTCTCCACCTAGTACCCCAAGAACCCCCAGAGGAGCTGGGGCACCTGGGAACACCACAGTGGGTTCATCCTGTGTGTGGTGCAGTGTGAGTGCTGCCCCTGCCTCTACCAGCTAGATGCCAGCCACAGGCTGCTTCCTGCAGGCGTGCCAGCTGGCAGCATCCACTATGCACACTGCCAAGAGCCCAGAGTCCCATATCACGGGCTTAACATCACACATGGGTGATGGCTGGAGACTCCATACTTGGTGCATACAGCCAACGCTGGCTGCCATGCCCACCAGCCCGGACTCAGCAAGACAGCAGTGACCCTAATCCAGGAGCATGCCCTGGCCACTTCTGCAGGACTGGACCAAGCACCTGCTTAGTACCAGGTACCTCCCAGGACCAGAGCCCTCCCACAGACAGGACCCGGAAGGTCATGCTAGATGACAGCAAGCAGTGAGACTGGAAGAGCAGAACGCAGACTTTGGGAAGGCCACGGGAGATGAGCTACCGGGCTGGCAGGGCATGGGGCTGCTACAGGGTGTGGGGAGGCCAGAGGACTTGTAGGTCAGAGCAGGTAGCTGAGCTTAATCTGTGTGCAGGGGGAACCACCGGAGGCTTTTAGGTGGAGGAGACCCTGATCCGATTGTATGCCAGGAGCATCACCAGCTGTTGCTGGGGTAGACAGATGGGGTGGGCAGGGATGGAGGCTCCCATGCCGTGAGGCAGTGGCTGAGGGGCTCTGCACAGAGGACAGCAGCACATCTGCCCACCCTCATCCTCGCAAGAAGCCTGCAAAGCAGACTGAGACCCTCCTGCTGCTGCAGTGGCTATGGCGGAAAGAAGCTGAAGCCCAGGGCAGGCAAGCTGCTTTGGCAGTCACACAGCCTGGGAGGACAATGGCTGGGACTGGAGCCAAGTCCCTCAGCTCCAGAGCCCACCCTCCTCCCTCCTCATCCCCGATGCCCCTGTCCCCTGGCCTCTCTGGCTCTGCAAAACCCGCCTCGGGAATCCCCTTCCAGCTCCCTCACCTCCTGTCACACCCTGCCAGCAAGTCTGCCAGCCGTTCCTCCAAAGCCCATCTGGACTCTGGCATCTGTTCATGCAGCCTCACTGCTGCCATACATGAGGAGACCAAGGCCCATTGCTATGTGGCAGTATGAAGGGCAGACACTCCAGCCCATCTTTTCTCCCTTCACAAAGGCTTAGGCAGGGCCCTACAGCCCAGTCTGTGGCCCAGCCATGGAGCAGAGCTGGGCCCCAGCGCAAGCACCACTGCAGCCTTCCTCAGCCTGCAGTTCTGAGCACCAGCTCTGTTGCCCCGTTAGCGCCATAGTGATTTGAATTTCAGGGAGCCAACAGGCAATGGCTTAGCACCAGACCCCTCAGGATAGCACAGGCAGATGTGGTACAGGCAGGCTCCTTGTGGTTTGCTGAGTCTGGCAGCCCTGTTCTGGGGCAGGTTGGGGAGGGGAGCACGGTGGAGAAGGTGTGTATCCTCCTCCTGGGCAGAGGACTGGGTCCGAGCTGAGTGGGGGCCATAGTGTGTGTGGGTGAAGATACTCCCAGAGCAGAAAGGCAAGGCTGGGCAGCGGGCGGGAAGGGGAGGTCAGCAACCCTCTGCCAGGTCCCTGTGTCCTTGGCTGTGACTGCACAAGTCACTCAACCTCCCCCCACCACTGTCAAGTCTGTAGCTCATAAGAAGGAGTCCCTTCCTCGTGATGAGGAGTGAGTGCGGTAGCACCTGTGAAACACCACACAGTCAGGTGTGCAGGCTGTCAGGCCGGGAGCCCGGAAGCAGTCAGGTCAGGTGTTTAGGTCTGTCATGATTTAGACCTAGATTGTCTTCCCAAAGCTTCATGGCTTCCATCCCAAGTGCAGAAGGAGGTCTGGAAGCCCAGGCAGGGTGCCCTGAGAGGGCAGTGTATGAAGCTGTGTGAAGCCAAAGGTGCAGTGGAGACCCCAGGAAGCTGGAGAAGCCAGGAACGCGGCTCATCTAAGGAAGGCAGTAAACAGAACCTGCCCAAGAGAGAGGCCTCGAGGGCTGCAACAGGCAGTGCTGCAGGGGTGGGGCCAGCCAGCCGCCTGAGCCCTGTGGAGCTCACACCTTGTCCTAACCTGCCCTGGGTGCTAGACCCAGCTACAGGGTCTGATGTTTGCCCTGCTGGCTTTCAGTTTTGGTTTGATCCCTGTTTTCTGTCTTCCTGCTCTTCCTTCTTGGAATGCAGGGATGTTTACTCCATGCCATTGTATCCTGGCAGCATTTCACTCTCTTTTTTGATTTTTATCAGGCTCACAGCTAAGAGTCTGCCTTGAGTCTCCTAGGAAACTTTGGACTTTTTAGTAATGCTGGAACCGTTAACACTTTGGTGACTCTTAGAGATGGCCTAAATGCATTTTGCATAAAGACATGCACATGAGTGCTTTGGGGGTCAGGGGTGGAACATTATGGTTTAGATCTAGATTGCCCCTCCCCAGGCTCATGTGACCCAAGGCAGGGCTTTTGGAGTGTGGTTGAATTACAGCATGCTCTACACATCCATGGAGTCGTCCACTGGTGAGGTCAGTGGCTGACTGCACTGTTGGGAGCTGGAGCCTGGTCAAGAGGGGTCACTGGGAGGATGACAGGGAAAGGTCCCTCTCCTTCCCTGGCTCCTCCCTCTCTGCTTCCTAGCCACCATGATGTGTGCAGCTTTCCTCCACCCAGGTCCTTCCACCATGCTGTTTCTGCATTTAAGGCTGCTGACCACAGATTAAAACTTCTCTAACTGTGAACCAAAATAAACACCTCCTACTTTTAAGTTGTCGGTATGAGATGTTGTGTCTCAGTGATGAGGAAAATGACTAGGACAAGGTCCCACGGTTTTATGAGGTTGAGCCCCTCTCTGAAGGGTGTGTTTGCCCTCACCTTTCAGGCAAGGAAACCGAGACTCAGATGCCGGTGGGCCTGAGGTCTCACAGCTGCAGCAAAGCGTGCTGGAATGAGTCTCCCCTGATGTTCTACCCACCCCACCACGACCGACTAGGACAGGAACTTGTCTCTAATCCTGGCTTTGAAAACAGGGAAGCTGAGGCACACTGGGGCTGGGGGACCTGCCTAGGACTGGAACCCAGGCTCTTGCTCCAGAACTCAGTAAACTGTGAGCCTCAAGGAAGAGGGAAGAAAGAGAAGAAGGGAAGGAAGGGTGGGAAGGAGGAGGGAATAGAGGTGGTGGTGACGGATGAGGAGTGGATGATAGTTAACAGGGAGTGAACAGTGATCTACATGGGCAGAGGGCAGACACAGGCCAGCATGACCAACGGAGATGATCGACGACGACAGGAAGGAAGTCCCTCTGTGAGTGGAGGCAAGTGTCCCCTCGGGAGAAGGTCCTGGGGAGGGACACAGACCTTGTGCAGGCCACGGCAGTGCAGCAGTGCCACCAACTGGTGGAAGTTTCCCTCTGTGACATTGAGCGTCTCCTCCAAGGACAGCAGCGGCTTCTGCGGTGGAGGGGAGGCAGTTACTCCACTATCTCTGGGCCAGCCCATCGGACAGGCCCCGCCCATGACTCGGGGTCCCGCCCCCCAAGGAGACTTGCCCAGCCCCGATGGCTTCAGCCCCACCCAGCCAACCTATCCCTTCCCACCTAACCCGCCCTTGTGGTCCAGTCCACTGACCTGTGCAGATGGGAACTGGGGGACAGCTTCTCGCTCCAGGCCCTGCAGCTGGGAGTGGATGCTGGCCAGAGCTCGCTGGGACAGCGTCAGCCTCTGTGAGAGAACAGGAGGGAGAACCCATAGCCAATGCCCTGGCCTTCACCCTACCTAGGGACCCAGGCCACTGGGCCAGCCCTGCCCGCCTCCCATGGGGGTGCCCATCTGCAGTCCCCTTAATGCCATCTCCCTTGCCCGCAGCCCTCACCTGCTGGAAAGGATTGGAGATGGCCTGGCTGCACAGGAAATAATAGTTCAGGATGTCTGAAGCGGAGGGGGAAGGGGGGCTGTGAGCCTGGGCCCCAGGACCTTCCCTGGGGCAGGTGGGAGGGCAGGGCCCAGGGCCACTCCTAGCCCAGCTCGTGGGGTTTCCCTGGACCATGCCTGCTCTTGCTAAGGCAGGTGGCCCATGAAGCCACCTTCTCCTGTGGCTTCCCTCTCCCTTCCTGACACCATTTTTACCCGGCCCTCTTTTCCAGCAAGCCAGGGTAGGCACTGAGCACCCCAGAGCACTCCTCACCCACCCAGGGGGCAGGGCCCCGGGAAGCCTGGGGAAAGTGGGGACGAAGGCAGTCACCTGAGCTGAGCCCTGTCTCCTCTTGGGTCAGATTCAACACATAAGTGTCTGGATTGGAGCAGAAGTCACTGAGGCCCTGAGTGAAAGCAAGACAGCTTTCAATGTCACATCCCTCACATCTTTCTTGGTCCCCAGCCCTCCTTCCCCAGACCAGGGGTCCCAGCCCGGCCTGCTTCCCCAGACCTGGGATCCGGGCCTAACCTCCTCCCTCAGACTGGGGTCCAGGTCTGGCCTCCTCCCTCAGACCTGGGGTCTGGGTCTGGCCTCCTCCCTCAGACTCAGAAATTCTGGCCCAGCCCCAACTAGCTTGGAGCCCAGATATCCAGGTCTCTTGCCTCTGCCATCTCACAACACAGGAAACCAGCCCCAACCTTGAAGCCATGATTGAGCCCCCCAAGTCTCTCCTCTCAGCCTCAAGTACTGGCCCTCACCCTGCCTAGCATACAAGAGTCACCCTGCCTAGGATCCAAGCCCCACAACTCACCACGGCTGTGGCTGCCTCTAGACCCATGGATCCCCAGCTGAGGACAAGCACCAGAAGACTCATGGCGGTCATCCTGGAGGGCAGCATGGGAGTTGCCTGGGTCCCCATCCATCCACCTTTCCCTTTTACGTCCTACCCCCTCAGTCCTGTCACAGCCCACCCCGACCTCACAACCTTTGGAGTCCGGAGAATCCCGGTGGGGCAGAGAGTGAGATGGAGGCAGGTGGACTCACAATTGCAGACCAGGGTAGGTCAGGGTGAGGGGGCTGCCCTCCCGAGTGGCCCTGGTAGTTCTGCAAGGTCCAGAGCTCCCCAAGCCTGCTCCAGATCCACCAGTGCCTGGCCAGCTACCCCTCAGCCCTGCAGCTGTGCTGAGGTGGAGGGTCTGTCCCAGGACCGACTCTGGTCTGGCTTCCCCCAGGGGCTGAGGGTGAGCGTGGTAGGGAGGGTGGTCAGCAGGTGGGAAGGGCACTGGAGTGCCAACCACAGGCCCTCATTGGGATAGGAGCATAGTGGGCTCTCCCAATGATAGCTGGCTGGTGTGAGTCCCAGCTCCAGCACTTTTTAGCTGTGTGGCCCAGAACAAGTGACTCAACCTCTCTGGCCTTTAGTGTCCTCTCCTAAACAAGGAGAGAAGCACCTGCCTCAGAGGTTGGGCCCGAGGCCGGAAAGAGGGGTGTGTAGAGCATAGAGTGAGAGTTTAAACAGAGGGTGGGTGCTGTGTTCCCCCACACAGTGCGGCAACCTCTGCTGCGGGCTCTACCTAATGGTGTTTCTAGCACAGGGAGTTGGGGTGCCTGGCCCTCAGTGGGTGAGGTGTCAGTGGTCAGCCTCATCTGCACCGCCAGTGTGACCAGCGGGTTCCCCTGGCTCTGGTGTGCTCTGCCAGGCCATCCAGGGATGCATCCAGTCTCCCCTCTGCATGCCTGGAGGACTCAGCTGTGCAGCTAAGTTCCTGCTGCCAGGGATGTGGGGTCCCACAAGCACTGAGGAGGACTGGCCAGGGTCCCTCCCCGGGACAAGCCAGGGGCAGTCTGCCCACACTCACACGACCACCAGCCACTTGCTCTGCTTCGCCAGGCCCAGGAGGGTGAAGAGGCAGACGAGGAGCTCCAGGAGCAGCAGGAGGACATAAGCCAGCCACCTGGGGGGAGGAAGGGGCAGCAAAGCTCCAGGAAGGCTAGTGCAGCCCCAGTGCGGCACAGCCTGCCTCAGCAAACAACACCAACACCCGCAGGGTCACCAGAAGCTCAGCACAGCCTTCCAACCTCCTGCTCCCAGTGGCTGGCTTTCGAGATGGGCATCTCAGGAGGCAGGAGGACACCAAGGCCGAGCACCTGGGACTGAGCCCTAACTGGACCACAAGCTCTGTGACAGTGGGTGTCTGACTTGGCCTCTTGCAGCCTGAATTCCCTGCCGAGCCCTGCACTGCTGAGACAGCTCAGCAGGCACCAGGATTTCACTGAACAGCCCTGGGGCTCAGTGTTTGGAAGCATCCCAGCCCTCCACTTCACTAGCTCTGTAGTGAGCCCAGAGCTTTAACTTCCTTGCCTCAGTTTCCCTACCTGTAATGCTGACTTTCAAAGCCTGTTGCCTGGTGGATGAATTAATGCACGCAAAGTTCTCAGCAGACCGATGCTGAGGACAACTTACACTAAAGAGGGAGCTTTAAATGGTGTTTAATAATTAACTAGATATAAGAGACTAATTCCCCATGATTATAGGACAGGACGCACAGTCAGCTACAGCACAGTGCCCAACACACGGGAAGTTTCTGTCACACAGGAAGTAACTAGTAAGCCGTGCTCTTCTCATGGGTCCCCACTTGGCTGTGGCTGCTCTCTGTTGGCCCTCATCTCTGACAGCCTCCCCAACACTCTCCTGGAGGCTCTGACTGTTTGTGGAGGACTCTCAGTTGTGGGACACTTTCAGAGTGGTGCATCCAGCAGACACTCCCAGGTGACCATGGCTCTGCCCCACTCTGGCATTGACCACACAGTTGTCTCTTCCCCTTCTAGTGCCCAGCTCCTGCAGCCCTAGGCTTGGCCACTGCACAGAACCTCCATCAAAGCCAGGCCTTCCTGCCTCCTCTTGTCTGATGCCCCATAGTGTCCTGTTTCAGCTGAGGGCTGCCTGTGCCAAAGAACAGCTCCAGGATGGCATCTTCTGCATCTCAGCCCCCAACCCCAGGCAAATGGAAAATAATTCCTAGTAGACAAAGCAGTGAACACCCCACCCTCTGGCTGTTGGAAAGGGTGTCTGCTCCAGAGGGCTGCACAGCTGTGTCCTCTCTCTCAATGCCACCTTCTAGGTGTGGCCCTCCTGGACCTCCACAAACTGCCAACCTGTCTCCACCTAGGCCCTTCTCTGCTTAATTTCCTCCAAAGCCCTCACTACTCACCACCTTAGTACAACATATTTTGCTCCTCTTTTTTTTTGGCACAAGAAATCAAACTCACCAACCTAACTCTTGCCAGGCAGGCACTGGTGCCGCTGAGCTACATTCCTGGCCCTATGTTTTGCTCTCTTGCATTAATTTTTTATTGGTGCCCTGGCCTGTAGTGGGAGACAGGGACCTCCTGCCCCATCCCCATGCCTGGCACATCTGCATGTTAGGGACACTTTCCAGTACTCACTGTGAGTCGTCTGCCTCCCAAGCACTCAACAGACTCACCCACCCCAATGAAGAGGGCGGTGCTACTGAGACACTCACTTTACAGGTAGGGGAAAGAACGCAGGCACACCCTGAAGGCTGCACATCAGTGCGGGCTGGGAAAAACATAGCTTGTTGGAAGCCACCTGGTTAGGGAGTGGCCACCTGAACCTCAGGGTCCTGAGCACCGTCTCTCTCTCCAGAGTGCTGAGTGAATATTTGCTGAATGGAGTGACTAGGTTACTTGTTACATTAGTCCAGGAGTGATGTTAGTGCAGGACTGGTTTGCTGAGTGAGTCCAGGACTGAATGAGAGGGTGAGTGAATAAAAGAGTGGAGTCGTAATTGGATGAGTGAGTGAAGGAGTGAATGTGTGCAGGTGAGATGGGCCAGGAGTCACCTGACCCACAGAGATACAGCAGGGTTGACCAGCCCGTCACACTGACCTTGGGTACAGCAGTCCTCCGATGTGGAGGGCTGCCGCTGCCCTGTAGGATGGTGAGCAGTGCCCCTGGCCTCCACCCACCAGACATCAGTGGTGACAGTCCAACCTGCCCCATGACTCTGTGTAGCCCGCCAGGAACCCAGCTTGAGAGCTACTGCACGGGGTTGGGGAGATGCCATGCTCACCTGTACTCCTCCACAAAGGACACCTCTTCAGCCACCTGTAGGGGGCTCAGGGGCACTCCCTGCCAGAAGGCCAGCCCCTGCAGCTGCTGGGCCACGGCCTCCGCCTGCCGCCGGGCCCCCCGGGCAGCAGCCACCAGCTCTGTGCGCTGAGCCAGCACCTCCTCCAGGGTGGTCAGTTCGGTGCGCACGGCCCTGCCCAGCCCCTCCACCGTCTCCAGCACCTGGGGAAGGCAGGGTCTCAGGTCTGGGGCGGGTGCCCCCGGAACAGGGTTGGGGTGAAGCACGAGGAGCGGTAGCAGGTGTCTGAGGAGGGTTCCCTAGACTCTGAGGTCCTGCCATGGCATGTTGTGTCTCCACCAGGACTCAGGATGAAGACCCTGGCCCCATTCTGGGACTAGTTTGGCGTCCTAGGTTAGAAGTCTGCATCTGCCTTCCCATGTCTGGGGTCTCAAGTGTGGGTCCCCCGGCCCAGCACCCAGCACGCAATGCAACCAGACATGAAACCTAAGGCCGGTGGTGGGGCCTGGAGCCCTGGATTGTGGGTCTCAGACTGGGGTCCCCAAGCTTGCATTTGAATCAAGGGTCAGGTCTGCAGCCTGGGGTCCAGCCTAAGGACAGGGCCTGGAGTGTGGTGTTTTCTCTGGTTTGGGCTCTTGGATTGGATCTGAGTCTGGGTTCAGGTCTGAGCCGGTTGGGGGCTGGTGTGGGATTCTGAGGGCTGGGCACACTCTGAGGGCTGCACAGCAGACTGTGTACTCCTGAGTCAGGGGTCCTCCGAGTTCTGAGTTTGGACCCCTCTATCCTGGTGTGTAGGCCCCCCAGATTCAGGGGAGGGCCCCTCACCAGGTGGTCGATGGTGCTCAGCGTGTGGTTGGCATGCAGCAAGGCCGAGCTGAGCTGGGACACCCCGTCGCTGGTCTCGCTGTTGCCATAGAAACCAATGCCAATGCCAGCACTAAGAAGAGAATGACAGAGAGGAGATCTCAACCGGTCTGCGGGTCCGGGGGACCACCGTCCCCCACAGGCACCCCTCCACCCGGCTTCTTCATCTAGCTGCCTCATCTTTGGCCCATTCCATTGGTCTAGTCTGCTGTGGGAAAAGAGCGTCTCCAGCTAACCCACCTAGCCCAGTCACCAAGGTAACGGGAAAGGCTTCCCTCCCCCAGCAGAGGAACGTCATTGTGATGCTAATGGTGGGTGGAGTGGTAGAAGGGAAGGGGCCCCCAGATTTAACTCGAACCGCCCCAGAGCAGGTTGGAACCCTGGTTGAGGAGTCACCCTCCCAGTGACGACCTGCCCCCTCCTATTCCCAGTGTCCAGCCTTCTCAGTGCCTGTTTTAGGGGCGCTGAGACTCTCAGCATGGGTCCCTCCGGGTTTAGGCATTCCCAGAGTTCCTCCCAACACAGGCACCCCAGATGCCTGCCTCTCTCGGACCGCCCAGCTCCCCACCCTGCCCAGTAGCCCAAGCGTTGGATAGACTGGAAGGGGAGTGTAAGAATGTGGGAGGGAGGGCAGGGGTGCACTGGGAGTGGGCGGGTGCCCCAAGCCAGCCAACACAGAGATCCATTGTGGAACCTGAATGTGGGGGCCCACGCCCCTCCCTCAGCCTGTGTCCCGCTGCCAGGGGGTGAGAGCCTGCCCCCTCAGCATCCCAGCCTGGCTACACAGCCCACCCCAGCCCTGGGATGGGCGCCCAGTGCCCCTGGCCCCATTGTCCGGGCCGGACAAAGCTCCCCTTGTTCCCAGGCCGAGGGGGCTGGGCCGGGTCTCTCACCCACTGGGCCTTTGTCCACCTCACCACCCACTCCTATGGAGAGCCAGATGAGGAGGTGCCTTGGATACAGAGCACCCAGCCCCCCAGGCACCTCCCAAGTGTACCCTCTTCTCCTTACTGCCAGGCAGAGTGGCCCAGAGCCCAGGCTGGGGTGACTTGTTCTAGGCCTCTAATGGGCTGGCCATAGGAGCTTCCGGTACAGGTCCCTCACTGGCTGGCCGTGGCCTGCAGGTCTGGGTCCTCAAGCCCCTGGTCTTCTAAGTTGTGGCACCATCTAACTGTCCCCACCCAGTGGGAGCATCCCACCGGGGGAGGGCTGGGCTAGGAATGGCCTGGTTCATGGAGAGTTCCAGAAGGGCCAGGGTTTGGGAGTCCTATGAACCTCCACTCTGCCTCCCAGGCCGGGCAAACTTGAGCGTAGCCTCCTTTATCTCTCCGAGCCTTTGGGCCTTTCAAATCAGGTGTGGACACTCAGGTTCCACCAGCAGGAAGATCCCCACCAGGCCAGGGTTGAGGACAGAGCAGTGCTCCTGATCGACAACACCCAGGCCCGCTCTGCCTCCCTGACCAGAAGGCGAGTTTTGGTGCAGAGCTCCTGAGTCGCCTGGTTCAGCATCATCTGTGGGGAATTCAGGTCGCTGAGGGAATGAATGAGTGGGGCTGTCACTAATCATCACTTACTGAGGACAACTGACAGCCCCGCCCTGTGTGCTCACCTAGCCTGGCCTTGCCAGCAGCAGGGTCGTACTGTGAAACCCACTTTAAGATTTGAAAGCTGCAGCCCCAAGATGAACACCATGGCCCGGCTAGCACAGCTATTCGGGGGCTGCCCAGTGCCACACCGTGAAGCCTACCCCTCCCTTCGGGAAGGCCATTTCTCCTGGAGACCTCAGGCCTTCCCCTCATCAAGTGGGCATGGCTCTCTCTTCGGAGGGTGGGTGGGTGTGATTGTCCTTCCTGTCTCGCCCCCATACCCCATGATGCCAGCAGGACAGCCGTGGGGAGCCCTGCCCACGCCGTACCACCCTGGGACCCCATTACCAGCCGACGAGGAGGGCGGCAATGCAGCTCCAGGTGACACAGCCTCCCCCAGGCGGGGGGCTCTTGGTCCCTGGGGGCTCGGGCGCTTGGCAGCAGCAGAAGCGGATGAGGTAGACAGCGATGAAGATGAGGCTGAGGCCCAAGCCTAGGCCCGCTAAGGCCGCCACCAGCATCAGGGCCTGGGCGGGAGAGATCAAGCCTCAGAGGGCACCCGAATGTCTCTGGCAGGGGTCCCAGCCCACCCTGAGGCATTCTGGTTTGTGAAGAAAGATGGGGTCTCTAGCCAACCCCCCCTGCCAAGCTGGCATCTGGGGCTCTGGGATTTAGTGCTAGGTTGCTGCATGGGGCTTCCAACTGGGCAGCCCAGGCCTTAGGCTCCAGCTCCAAGCTTTCTCCCCCCCGTGGCTGTGAGTCCTTCCCTCTCCAAGCTTCTCCTCCATGCCCACAGAGCAAGGATAGCTAGGCCATGGGAATGGAGTGTCTCCCACAGATCTGCCAAGGCTCCCCGGAACTGTGTGGGACTTGAGCAGCACCCAGCCCTGTGGGGAGGGGGGAGGCTTCCTCTTCCCCCTCCGGCTCCCCCTCAAGGCTCCCTGTCTCTTCTGCTGCTGAGCTCACCTGCCCACTGCTGTGTGAGGCTGTCACCCAGGGACTGGGGGCCGGGGATATGGGGAAGGCGTGCTCTGTGACAGCCAGTGTGTGTGTGTGTGTGTGTGTGTGTGTGTGTGTGTGTGTGTGTATGTGTGTGTGCTCAGAGATGGGGCTGGGAGGGGGAAGAGAACAGAGGGAGGGAAGGAAGACACAGTCAGCTAGGCAGGGCTCAGAAAAGAACAGGCAGAGATGGGGGGTGGGGGGAGGGGAAGATGAACTCAGGAGACAGTCAAGACCCAGCTGGGAGCAGGGAGGCCACCTGGCAGATGACTGCTTCTCCTAGGCCTGGGTAGCACCAAACCCGGGCTCCCACCTGCCCAGAGGCCCAGAGTGCTGCAGGGCTATGCCTCAGGAAAGGGGCTCCCTCCCCATCTACCCACTCTGTCTTCTGTGTCCAAGAGTGTGCAGTGCTGTGTTTTCGTGAGATTGTTTTGCAGTTGAGTTTGCTGCCATGCGGTGGGGAGACCCCGAGGGTGAATGTGAGTGTGAGCCTGAGGTGTGTGTCGTGGTGCGGGGGCTGCAGGGGGAGGACTCTGTTGGGCACAGCTCCCAGAGCTGTGGGTGAGCCAGTGGCATGTCTGTGTTTGGGAGACTGAGAAGGAGCACATGAGTGTGTGTGCACGCTGTATGTCTCTATGGGTGTCAGTCGATATCTGTGTTTACCTGTGAGCATGCACATGTGTGTATAAGAGAGTATGTGTGCATAGATGTAAATGAATGTGTATATGTGTAAGTGTGCATGTGTGTTAGGTGTGAGCGTGTAGATGTGTGCGTGCTGGAGTGTGTATGTTTACACTTGAATGTGTACACGTGAGGTGTATGTGTATATGTGTGAGTATATATTTCTGTGTATGTATGCACATCCATGCACAAGTGTATGTGCATGCATGTGAGTGTGCTTATGCGGACATGGAAGTGTATATGTACATACGTCCACATGGCAGAGCGCATGTGTATGCTGTGTGCACGCATGTGTGTATACGTGTATGCAAAGTGTATGCGTGCATGCATGCAAGTGTGCATGCGCCCTGACTCTGACTGTGCATGCGGTGGGGTCCCCGAGTCCGGGGCCGTGACCCCGTATGCATGAGACTGAACGAGGGGCCAGAATGAGCGCGTGAGCTCCGGGGCTGTGTTGTGTAAGCACTGTGGGCCGGGCTGGCGAGCGCCGGGAAGGCGGCAGAGGGGGCGGCGCGGGAGGCGGGGGAGCGGCGGCCGTGACCCACATAGCGCCACTGTCCCGCTGCCTCGCAGAGACCGCGCGAGCCCGGCCGGGCTAGGGTGCCCAGCACTGACCCGGTGCCCGGAACCGAGCCCCGCCCGCAGCCGCCCCCACCGGGCCGGAGACTCCCGATTTCTAATCTCAAAGTCAAAGACTTTCGTTAAACTAGGTCAGGGGACCGCGCTCCCCGCTGGCACCGCGGCTCGGCCCCCCCAGGGGACCCTGCTTCCCGAGGTCCCCTTGGCACCACCCAGGCCCCGCGCTCAAGCTCCCTAGCCCCTGTCCCTGCAGCAGCTCCGACAGCCCCTCCGTCCCGGGACGCCCCAGCCCCCTCCTTCCCCCTCCAGGTCCTGAGCCGTCCGGATCGGGGGGCCCCTCACCCCTCATCTCCTGGTGCCGAGTCCACTCCCCCGGGCCCACCGTATCTGGGGCACGTCCGCCCGCTCCGTCCTATGGGGGCGGGGTCCTCTCGGGGGACCCCGAAGCGACCCTCCCTGGGTGACCCCGGGGCGGCCTCTGGGCAGGTCTGTCCCCAGCACCTCGCCGGCCTAGCACCCCCTCCGCCCCAGGACTCGGGGTCCCGGCCCCCCTTAACTTAGGGGAGGTCCGCCCCGCGCCTGTCCCCGGGGAGCTCCAAGAGCTGCACTCAGCGCTCCTCTCCCCCAGAAACCCCTTCTGCGCGCCCCGCTCAGACCCGGCCCCGCGGCGCAGCCCCTCCGTGGAGCGAGCCCGGCCCGCGCCCACCTGCTGGTATTGCTGCTCCTGGGGCGCGAAGCCGCTGGGCACCGGGCGCAGCTGGAAGTCGGCGCGGGGCAGCTGGTGCAGGAGGTGCACCCAGGCCGAGGGCCGGTAGCCCGGGGGCGCCCCCATGGCCCCGGGAGGGGCAGCGGGCGACGCGGGAGCCGCGCAGCCGAGCGGGGCGCGGGCAGAGCGGGGTCTGCGGGCTCCCGGGAGCGAGCTGCGGCGCGGGGCGGGGTGGGGCTCGGTGCTGCCCCCGGCGGCGACGCGGGGAACTGCGGCGCGGTGAGGCCGCCACCCGCCTTGCACCTGCGCCCCGGCTGGGCAGGTACCGGCCTCTGGAGGGTGGGCGGTGCGGACTCGCAGGAGGGCGGGCCACTGCGGTGTCACCTTGGGACATTACGACCCGGTTATCTTTATGTCCCCGTGAAGGGCGCTGGTATTTGCTAGCGTTTTACAAGTCATGGTCAGTGGCTTGAACGAAAATCCCTCCCTCTACCCCCCTCAAAGGGCGCCTCCCTTCCGGCTTTTCTGACCTGTGTAAGGCATAGCGTCTATCCTTCCTGTGCATGCAGGCTACTCCAGAACGCACCTGAGATCCTCAGCCGGTGCAGGGACCTTGTGTCTCTGCAAGGACACTGTGACTGGTGCCTAGGACCCCTCCTGTCACAAGGGAGCCTCCTTTATGTGGAGGAGCCTTCTCCTCCAAACCAGGGATCACCTCCGGGTACATCTGGACCCCGCACCACTCCCTATGTGGAGTCTCCCAGTGCCGCCCAGACAGATGGGGAAGAGGAGCCTTGGGGGAGAGCGGGACACAGGCCGTCGCTGCCGGGGCTAACACCAAGGTGCCCAAGCACCCCACCAGGATCTAGCCTGCACCCCCTGCAGGGTGAAGGTGGGAGGGAGAAGGGAAGGTGGGCAGTGATCCCCCTGCACAACCCTCCGGTTTGGTCCCAGAGTGGTAGGAAAGGACTAGAGAAAAAAGTGATGATGGTGGTGCTGATGGTGATGGTGATGATGACTGTGGTGGACAATGATGGTGGTGCTGATGATGTTGACAGAGTAATGGTGGTGATGGTGGCAGTGGTGATGCTGGTGGTGGTGATGGTGGTAATAGTGACATGCTGACAGTGATGACAGTGGTGAAGGTGATGACGGTGGTGATGTGTTGACAGTGGGAGTAATGTTGGTGGTGATGATGGTGATGCTGGTGGTGGTGATGATGACGGCAATGGTGTTGGTGGTGGTGATGACGGCGATGGTGGTTGCAGTAACATGGTGGCAGATGGAGGGAGGTAACTTGTGATGGTAGGTGGTGATGACTGAGGCTGGACAGAGTGAAAGTGCTCCCCCATGACTGACTTGCACACACATCCCTCCCTCAAGCCTTGTCTGCCTTCCTCAGTGCTGGCTGGAGTTGTGTCCTCCTCTGCCTCAAGCAGAGGTCCACATGGGGCTTAGAACTTGAGAACATTGCGATGAGCAGCTGGAGCCATTTTCTATGACCACAGGCAAGGGATTCCCAAACTTGGAGTCTTTGTTTCCTTGCCTGTAAAATGAGGGGGACGAACATTTGTCACTGTTAAGTGTCCATCATACGCATGGATGTTTGTTGAGCAAACAGGGTTTGCTAAGGGAGCGGGAGTCCAGACATCCTGACGTGAGCAATAAGGCCCATGCACATGAGAGTAGGGAGCCATCTGAGGTGATCACGGAGACTGCGCCTCAAGGTTCCCCACTGCCAGCAGGATCAGCCAGCCTCACAGCCCAAAGCTGTGCTTGCGCCATCTGCTCCGGAGGGATAATGTTCGATCCTGGCTGCTTTCCCACTACACGCGCAGGGCCTCAGCCCTCAGTGGGAATCTCTCTTCCATTTCGATGGCTGTTGGACACCACAGCCCTTCATCCCCCTCATAAGATTCTGTGCCTCCCTGCCTCCCTGTCCTTCCTCCCTCTGTCCCTTTCTCAGCCCCCATCTGTTGCCTCTCCCAGATGTGACTGGGCCCGGAAGGCGAGTGTCCTCAGGGAATGGCCTTAGGCCACACCAATCAGGCCCACAGCCACCGTTGTCTCGTTGGGAAACCTACAGGGCCATCTGATGCAAAGTGCTGGCTCGAGCTATTCCCTGCCATTATCCCACCTGTTTCTCATGGCGAAGCCAAGTGATCATTGCACAGTGGCCTTTGGATGTTGCCGGGGTCCACAGCTGGAGCTCCACGGGTGTTGGTGGAAGGCACCTGCGAACCCCCGGGAGAAGATGGCGCAGACCACACGGCTGGTGCTTATTCAGTTGCAGACAGTGCCTACCACATGGGAAGGCGGACGCTGCATCGCCAGATGTTCCAAATTTCCAAGAGAAGACGTAAATCTGGATATTTTTAAACACAAAATCCCTCAGCTTTTAAATGTTAAAACTAATTCAAACACAAAAAAGTACCGCGTGGGCCAACGAAAATCTGCCCGTGGGTGGCTTAGTGCTGGCTGGTCGGTAAGCCCTGGCTTAGCCAAGTGCTGAGCAGCAGGCGGAGGAAGGGGGCCCCACCCCAGAGCTGAGAAGGAGCAGCAGGAGATGTGGAGTGAAGCTGGGGAGGGGCTGCTGCACTGCACCCTGCGGGAAGGGCTCCTGACCAGCTCTCCTAACAGAGGTGGGGTGCATCCCGGGTCTAGGCCCCCGAAGAAGCTCCTTGTGCCTTCAACTCTAGGAAGCCCACTCATGTCCTGGAGGTGGGGAGTTGTGAGGCTATCGGAGAGATCGCCAAGGTTGTGGTCCTGCACACAGTCAGCAGCAAATGCAGTCAGGAGCAGCTTATTGACCCATTTGTCTTACATACATTTATCTGAGTGCCCATTATATCCCAGACACCGCATTATGCTCTGGGAAACACAGATGAGAAAAATACGTCTCCCATTGGTGCAGCTGAGATTTCTGGAGTGGGGAAGGCAGAGTGCAAGCCTGTATTTTCAGTGGGGGAGGCAATAGCAGATGCCACGTATGTGGCAGGCAGGCGTAGCCTCTACGTTTAGAAGATGCTCTGGAATGAGTCTCCCTCCATGCAGGGAGCACTTGAGCAGAGACTGAAATGAAGGGCGGGCTTTCACTCACTCATGAAAGGCTCAGCCTGGAGTGTGGGCCTTTCCTGGTCCTCCTGTTCACCACCCAGGGAGCTCAGTTTCCTCTGCTGGTTACACCCCAGGGTCCTCACCTTGGCCTCCTCGATGGCCACTGGCTGTGTGAGGCCTGAGGAGTGGGTATGGGTGGGGTCCACAGAGAGAGTGCTTAACACGGATTATCTACTTAGGACTGTCTCTGCTGATGACATTGACTTTATTACTGCAGTGATCTGTCCACTGATCAGAAGATATACAGTTAATACATCAGCAAGTGCAAATGTCTGTAATTATGGTGGGGTTAGGCCCTGATAAACTCATTGTATGCCTAAAATGTAAGTTGAAAATGCACTTAACAAAAACGCAGAGACCTGCAGAACTTGGCAGCCTGGCCTGGCCCATGTCAGACGTGCGTATGACAGCAGCACTGGCCCGCAGGTGACCAAGCCAGCCTGTGCCACCATGGGGCATTAAGCATCTGGAGCAGTTTATCAAAGCCTGTGTTGAAGACAAGGAGCAGAATGGTCATGTGTGGCAGCTTTCACACCTTCATGCAGCTGAAACATCAAAAAGTTGTCATCATTTGCAGGGGATCAGGTGTAAGCAGAGAAAGACCAGCCACCTAGCTGCAGGCGTCCAGCCATCCTTACAGCCCTTTTTAGCCTCCCTCCTTCTTTTTCTTCTCCTTCTTCTCCTCTTTTCTTTCTCTCCTTCTCCCTCTTTTATGAAGTTTTTGTTGAATGCCTAACAGTTGTCTGGATCTATGTTAATAAGCCCTGGGTAGTTTCACAGTTTCACTGACTGAAAGTAAAAGGCAGTGTATTAAAACAAACAAACAAACAAACAAACAAACAAACAGAATCGCTGCATGCCATTCACTCATTTATTCATTTATTCTTGTAAATGTTCATTGAGCGTATCATAGAGGTCAGGCTCTCTGGTAAATAACCCCCATAAATTAAAAAAAAAAATCCAAACATCCATCCATCCATCCATCCATCCATCCATCCATCCATGTATCCCATGTCTATGGAACACCAATATGCTAGACAACTGTTATAGGCCTTTGGCCTCAGTGGTGAACAAAACAGCTTTGGGCTAATGGAATTTAGGTCTGGTAGCAGAGAGTCAGTTGACATGTGAACACATCCATAGAACCAGTTTACTAACTGGGCTGGTGCCACAGCTAATTTTATGTCAACTTCTGTAAAACTGTTCCTGGCTGTGTCCACGGGGGTGTTTCCAGGAGAGATTAGGTCAGGGTCAGTGGACTAAGTGAAGAAGGCCGCCCTTGCCAGTGTGAGTGGGCTTCATGCCATCTGCTGCGGGCCCAGGTAGAGCAAAGCGGAGAGGCGTGGAGACTGTATTCTCTCTGCTTGGCTGAGGATGTCTACTTTCTGCCATAGGACTTGGCAGCCCCTGGTTGTTGGGCATTGAGGCTTGGACTGAATGTCACCAAGAGCTTCCCCGAGTCTCCAGATTGAAAGCATAACATTGGGAGGAGCTAAAGATGGCCAATCAGTGAGCAGCAAAATACAATGCCTCCCATGCAACTCATCTGCCAGAATAAAACATCCTGCAGATATCTAGACAGAGGCAGATGGATCCTCTTGACATAGGAAGAAATTAAAATGTAAAAAAGCTCATCAAACACATCAGGACTACAACTGGAACAGCTAAAAATTACAGGACACAGCGTTTTTGCCACAACCCGCCAAGTTTGCACCAACCTGAATTTGTACCAGCTTGAATCTGGGCCAGCTGGCAGAGCTGCCCAAACTCGTTCCAGCCGCCACTCACAGGAGCCACAGCAGCGCTGAAGTCGGGGGTTGGTGAGCCCAACAGAGAGCAGAGCTGGTGAAGGGACCTTCATTAATCCATGGTCAGTGCTGGGAATGAGACCACCCCATGGGAAGGGCACGAATAAATGGGTGACATGTTGGAATCAGGCAGGAGGAACCTGAACTGGGAGTGACAATAACTTCAGTTGGTTGCTCCCTCCACAGAGCAGATTCATAGGATTTGCTTGGACTGGGTTGCGCCCCTGGCTGGGACCCAGTGAGCCGTCCCAGATCGATTCCCTGCGCCTAGGACACAGTAACCTGGTGAAGGCCCCTGAAGTTTGGCTGGCCTGGTGGTGAGGGGCGGGCATACACAGCCCCTGCTTACATCTTAATGACAAGAGCAAGCAGGAGAGGGCAGAGTTCCCTCTCCAGCGTGCTTCGGAGAAACCTTGGCCAACAGGGAAGAGGGCTGGGACCTGCACTGTAACCTGTGTGGAGAAAGCTGGGACCATGACAGGAGAGAGAGGCAAGAGGAGGCCCCCAGCCCAGAACCCTGAGAGCACAGATCCAGGAGAGGGAAAAACAAGGGAGATTGAAGGCAGCAAACACACAACATCAGACATGGCTTCAATAGACATTAAGAGAGATCTTCAGAACCTTGTAGACAAGCTCAAAACTGAAATATTAAATCAGGTAAAACAAGATATGAGTAAAGTAATAAAAGAAATGCTAAGCATCTCTCAGGAAGATACAGATGGAATAAGGGAGGAACACAAAAGAAGCAGAGAAACATTTGATGAAGAATATAAAGAAAATATAGAATACATGAAGCAGATTCAAAGAGACTACCAGGAAATTAAAAATTCCATTGAAAGCTGGCAAAACTCCTTAAAAGAAACTAAGGATAGACTATCAAAACTTGAAGACAAGTTTGTAATGTGTGATCATGAAAGGAAAGATCTCTTTTTTTTTTTGAGAAGTAAATATTTTTTTATTTAAAGAGAAAAAACAGTAAAAGGATAGAAATATTACAGAATTTCAAGAAGAGAAGATAAACAGTAAGAAATCACTAGTTGATAAATTGCATATTGTTCTTTTAGAAATAGTTTTTCAAGTTACAAAATTAAAGCACACAAAGTGGACACTCCAGCAGTGAGAGTGCAAACAGATCTGTTCAACAATCCAACAAGAACCTAGAAATATAGATATCAGTCCCACACACGTAAACATACATGCAGCTATATCTTTTATAGTGATTCCTATTTCCTCTTTTTTTTACAATAGCAATTACACATTTTTAAAATTTTATTTAAAGAGAAGAAAAAAAAACAGAAAAAAGGATAACAACAATACAGAATTCTAAAAGAAAGAAAGAAAAAAAGGAAAATGAGAAAAAGCCCCACTAAGAAATCAGTAATTTATAACTTATATACTGTCATCCTGGATGTAGTTGTTCAAGTTACAAAATTAAAGGATACATAGTAAACATTCAAACAGTCAGACTACAAACAGTTCTGCTCCAAGATCCAACAAAGATTCAGCAGTATGATCATCTATTTTACACACTCAAAAATACATGCAGTTATGTCCCATAGAGCACTTTCTTTCCTCTCTTTTTCACAATAGCAATTACATATTTTGGTTTTATTACACTTGTTCTTATTTACTTTTTACACTAGAGAAACAATATGATATTTATAAATATGATTCTTATTTATTCCACTAATGAGGATAGTTTCAAGTTGTCTCCATTTATGCATGAAGGCCTCAAGATCATCCTTTTTTATAGCTGAGTAATATTCAATTGTATAAAAATGCCACACCTTTTTCATCCACTCTGCAGTTGATGGGCATCTTGGTTGTTTCCAGGATTTAGCTATCACAAATTGTGCAGCTATGAACATGGGTGCACATATATCACTGTGATATGAACTTTTCAGTTCTTCAGGGAAAATACCCAGGAGGGGAATAGCTGGAATGAATGAGGCTTCCAATCCTAGTCTGAGAATTTTCCATATGGATTTCAATAACGGTTGCACCAGTCTACATTCCCACCAACAATGGAGCAGTGTTCCTGTTTCCCCGCAGCCTCGCCAACATTTGTTATCAGTTGATTTCTTGATGGCAGCTATTCTTTCTGGAGTGAGGTGGAATCTCAATGTTGTTTTAATTTGCATTTCTCGAATGACCAGTGATGGTGAACATTTCTTGATGTATTTATTTGCCATTTGTATATCTTTCTCTGAGAACTGTGTGTTTATCTCAGTTGCCCATTTTTGGAGAGGGTCTTTGAATTTGGGGGGCTTGATATTTTTCAATTCTTTATATGTTCTGGACACAAGTCCTTTGAGGGGTTGCTGGCTAAAATTCTTTCCCATTCTGTGGGTTTTCTTTTCACTCTCTTGGTGATTTTCTTTGAAGTGCAGAAACTTTTCAATAATATGAGATCCCAGTTGTTGATTCTTTGAAGGTTTTCCCGTGCAGTTTGTGTTTTGTTCATGAATTCTCTGCCTAGCCCTATGTGTCCAAGACTTCTACCTACCTTGTCTTCCAGCAGATTTAGTGTTTCTGTCTTAATATTTAGGTCTTTGATCCATTTAGACTTTAGTTTTGTGCATGGTGATAGGCTTGGATCTAGTTTCAGTCTTCGGCATGTAGAGAGCCAATTTTTCCAACACCATTTATTAAAGAGACTATCCTTTTTCCAGTGGACATATTTAGCTCCTTTGTCAAATATTAGGTGGCTGAGTGTCTTTGTAGTTGTGCTTGCATCTTCTAATCTGTTCCATTGATCCTCAGGTCTATTTCTTTGCCAGTACCAAGCTGATTTGATTACTGTGGCTTTATAGTACTGTTTCAAGTCAGGAATTGAGATGCCTCCTGCCTTGCTTTTGTTGCCAAGAATTGCCTTTGCTATTCTAGGTTTCTTCTGTTTCCAAATGAATTTTAGTAGTGTGTTCTCTAGATCTGTGAAGTATATCAATGGTATTTTGATTGGGATTGTGTAAAATCTGTATAACAGTTTTGGGAGTATGGCCATTTTCACAATGTTGGTTCTTCCTAACCAAGAGCAAGGAATGTCCTTCCAATTTCTAATATCCTCTTTAATCTCCTTTTTCAGCATAGTATAATTTTCAGCATATAGGTCTTTTACCTTTTTAGTTAGGTTGATTCCTAAGTATTTCAACTTTTTTATTTGTTATTTTAAAAGGTGATATTTCCATAATTTCTCTCTCAGTGAGTGTTTTCTTTGTGTACAGAAATGCTATTGATTTTTGAGCATTGACTTTGTATCTAGCTACACTGCAGAACTTGTTTATTACCTCTAGTAGCCTTCTGATGGAGATTTTTGGGTCTTCTATATAGAGTATCATGTCATCTGCAAATAGTGATAATTTACCTTCTTCCTTTCCTATCTTTACTCCTTTTATTTCTTTCTCTTGTCTGATTGCCCTGGCTAGTGTTTCCAGAACTATATTGAAAAGGAGTGGTGATAGTGAACATCCTTGTCTTGTTCCTGACTTTAAAGTGAAAGCTTTCAGCTTTTGTCCATTTAGTATAATGTTGGCTGTTGGTTTGTCATAGATAGCCTTTATAAGGTTGAAGTAGATGCTGTGTATTCCAAGTTTCTGAAGGGTTTTTATCATGAACATGTGTTGTCAAAAGCTTTTTCTTCATCTTTGAGATGACCATGTGGTTTTTGTTTTTGGCTCTTTTGGTGTGGTGCATTACATTTATTGATTTGTGTATGTTAAACCATCCCTGCATTCCTGGAATGAACCCCACTTGGTCATGATGTATAATCTTCTTGATGATTTTCTGCATTCTATTTGCCAGTATTTTGTTGAGAATCTTTGCATCAATGTTCATTAGTGAGACTGGCCTTTAGTTCTCTTTTTTGGTTGGATCTTTCTCTGGTTTTGGTATCAGAGTAATACTTGCCTCCAGGAATGATTTAGGGAGGATTGCTTTCTTTTCAATTTCATTGAAGAGTTTAAGGAGTACTGGTATCAAATCTTCTCTAAATTTCTTGTAGAATTCAGCTGTGAGTCCATTTGGACCTGGGCTTTTCTTTGTTGGTAAGTTTTTAATTACATTGTCAATTTCAATAGCTGATATTGGGTTGTTCAAAATTGCTATATCTTCTTGGTTGAGCTTTGGTAGTTCATATGTTTCTAGAAATCTGTCCATTTCCTCTGTTTTCCACTCTATGTGAGTAGAGATTTTCAAAGTAGGCATTCATGATCTTTTGAATTTCCATGGGATCTGTAGTAATTTCTCCCTTTTTGGTTCTTATTGCATGAATTTGGGTTTTTTCTTTCTTTCTCTTGATAAAGTTAGCTAAGGGTTTGTCAATTTTGTTTATTCTCTCAAAAAACTAGCTTTTTGATTCATTAATTCTTTGTATTATTTTTTTAATTTCAGTGGCATTGATATCTGCTCTAATCTTTACAATTTCATCTCTTCTATGAGCTTTGGGTTTAGCTTGCTCTTCTTTTTCTAGAAGCTTGAGATGGAGCATTGGGTTATTTATTTGTGCTCATTCTGTTTTCTTGATATGACAATTTGTTGCTATATATTTCCCTCTTAAGACCACTTTCATTGCATCCCACAGATTACAGTATGTTGTTTCTATATTTTCATTGAATTGTAGGTATTGCTTTATTTCTTCTTTAATTTCATCTGTAGCCCACTGTTTGTTCAAAAGGCTCTTATTTAATTTCCATGTATTTATGCAGGTTTTATAATTTCTTTTGCCATTAATTACCAATTTCAGTTCACTATGGTCAGATATTATGCATGATATAATTTCAATACCTTTGCATTTACTTAAGAATGTTTTATGGGATAATATATGGTCTATTTTGGAGAATGTCCCATGCGCAGCTGAGAAGAATATGTATTCTGATGTGGTTGGGTGGAACACTCTGTAAACATCTAGTAAGTCCAGTAGCTCAGAGGTATGATTCAGTTCTGTTATTTCTTTGCTGACTTTTTGTCTAGTTGATCTATCTCTTTGTGACAATGGGCTGTTAAGATCTGTTATAATTGTGTTCTTGTGTATTTGGTTTTTCATGTATGTTAGTATCTGTCTTATATAGTTTGGTGCTCTTGTATTTGGTGCATATATATTTATAACTGTTAGTTCTTACTCTTGGATTTTTCCACTAACAAGTAAGTAGTGACTTTCTCTATCTCTTTTAATCATTTTAGGTTTGAAGTTCACATTTTCTGCAAATAGAATAGCTACCCCTGCTTCTTTCTGGGTTCCTGTTACATGGAATACTGTTTCCCATCCTTTGACTTTTAACCTATGAGTTTCCTTTTGGGTCAGATGTGTTTCTTGTATACAGCATATTGCGGTATCCTGTTTCTTGATCCATTCTGTCAATCTATTTCATTTTATAGGTGAATTGAGGCCATTTATATTTATGGATATCACTGATATGTACTGGCTCGACTTTGCCATGTTGTGTTCCAGTTGTTTCTTTCTGCTTTTCCCCTTATTTAATTTCTTATCCTACCTGGTGGTTTCTTTCTGTTGTTGTTTTGGGGATTGTGGTCATTTTTATCTCTGTCTAGTATGTCTTTCAGTGCTCTTTCTAGGGTTGGTTTGGTGGACCTGAATTTCTTCAGTTGTTCTTTGTCATGGAAGTATCTTGTTTCTCCATTAAATTTGAATGAAAGTTTTGCTGGGTACATCAGTCTGGATTGAAGGTTGTTTTCTTTCAGGGCTTGAAATACCTCACTCCAAGCTCTTCTTGACTTGAGGGTTTGTGCTGAAAAGTCTGCCATGAATCTGTTGGGCTTTCCTTGATAGGTGAGTTGTGTCTTTTTTCTGACAGCTTTTAGTATTCTGTTTTTATGCTGTATGTCTGAGATCTTAATTATTATGTGTCTGGGTGTGTATTTATGTTGATTGTGACTGTTTGGTGTTCTATATGCCTCACTTATCTTCATATCAGATTCTTTCCCCATGTTTGGGAAATTTTCTGCTATTATATCTATAAATACTTTATGTATGTCCTTTGCCTGGACTCCTGTATCTTCACTAATGCCCATTATTCTTATATTGTTGCACTTGGCATCATCATGAAGCTTCTGGATTGTCATTTCATGCTGCTTTGTTATTTTTAAAAGTTTTATCCTTTCCTGATCACTAATTGTGATCCTGTCCTCAAGGTCCAAAATGCTATCCTCAGCTTCCTTTAGGTGGTTTTGCATGCTTTCTTTAGAATTTTTTGTATCTTGGATGTCTCTTTGAGTTTGTTTTATGAATTCTGCTTGTTTTCTATATTGTTCATTCAAAGTTTCAATCAGTTTGCCATGTTCATGTACTTTTTTCTCTAGTTCTTTTTAAGCTGCATTCAACAACTCCTTTACTAAAGTTGTTATTTCTATCTTTACATGGGAGAGTACCTCTAATTTGATTTCCTCTATAGCCTGATGGAGTTGTTTTTTTATTTTACTCACTATCTTTTCAGAGATTCCTGGTGTGTTACTTTTGGGGTCCTCTATTTCAATGTCTCCTATACTTGCTTCTGGTGAACGGTATGTTTGAGACTGCATTTTGCTTTTTTGTTTTGTCATTTTCACTCTGCCTGGTATTTTCTATATGTAGGAGGGGATCACACACAGTCTTTTCAGACTCACCAAAGTCTTACAGTTAGTTGGATGGGATTTTAATACTGGCCCTATTTATCCACTGTACACCTCTATTTTAGGGGCATACTCACTACACTGATACAGTTAATCCACTATAGTCCAAAGTTTGCCACCTGGGAGCAAATTTCCAAACTTTTTCACACTAACTGGAGCCTGGTGAGGTCTTCTGATGTTCCAGGTGGGAGGGTGGGCCCAGCAGAAGCAGTCCAGGGCAGTTATCTGTGGTGGGTGGGCTTCTGAGATATTCCAGGTGGCAGGGTGCACCCACAGTAGAGGCTCCAGGCAGCCCACACCTGAGGCAGGCCTCCTTGATGTTCCTGGTGGCAGGGCAGGCCCATGGTGGAGGTTCCAGGCAGCTTATGCCTGATGCAGGCTTCCACTAAGTTCCCAGTGGAAGGGTGGGCCCAAGGTGGAGGTTCCAGGCAGCTTACACCTGATGCAGGAAAGATATCTTAAAAATAACAAGGAAACAGGTAGTAACAATACAAAGGATAGAAGATGAGAAGATAATCTACAATTTAAGAATAAGAAATGTGAATGAAGAGCAGGGATACAAACAGGTGAATTACAAAGGCTATTCACAGAAATAATTAAGGAAAACTTCCCAAGCATGGGAAAAGAAAATGACATTCAGTTATGTGAGACATACAGAAATCTAGCCACCTACAACCAAAACAGATCTACACCCAGACATATAATAATCAAGATACCACAAATTCAATATAAAAACAGAATAGTAAAAGCTGTCAGAGAAAAGAAACAGATTACATATAAAGGTAAGCCCATCAGGATCACAGCTGACTTCTCAACACAGACCATCAGATCAAGAAGAGCTTGGAGTGAAGTATTCCAAGCCCTGAAAGGAAATAACCTCCAGCCCAGATTGATGTGCCCTGCAAAAGTATCACTAGAAATTAGTGGAGAAACAAGATGCTTCCATGACAAAGAGGAACTGGGGGAGTTCATGACCACCAATCCAACCCCACAGAGAATACAGAAGGACATTCTAGAGAGAGAGAAAAAAATACTAGGATTTTAGGAACAGTGACAGAAAGGCCTCAATGACCAGGGCAGGCAGTAGAATGAAGGAGAAAAGTAGACAAACAAAGGCAGAAAAATAGCATAGCAGAAATGAGGCAGAGAAGGATGGCTAGAATCTCTAACATAGATAGCCTTGATACACTATATTGTTAATAGTGCACCAGGATTTAAAACCCACGTTACTCACACCACTCTGCTTAGATGTATTATATTCTGTTCCAGTCATTCTACCTGTACTAGATTTGAGGGCACAGACAGTTATCCCAAAAGTAACAGGATATAGTATGATAATCATCCTTAATTTCCTATTAACTTAATCTAAAGCTCTGTAAAACCTACACTGTTTTACCATGACTGATCATAATCAAATCTGGTTTGTTAGATTGCTGTTTTGTATTGATAGATTTTATTCAGAGCTGTTATGATTGATAGTATCAAGTCTGAGAGTATAGGCAACTGCACTTAAGATGACAAGATTCACTAGAATATCCACTATGGTTTGATTATTACATGCCTTTGAAGTTTTACACTGTCTACAATATTTTATTTTTACTAATACTGTTATGTACTGCTATATTCAATTAAACTGCTATATTCAATTATGCCTGATGATATAGACAATTCTATTGAAGATAATAAGAAACAACACAGTAATCATTGTAGATCGCCTTGTACTGTGGTTTTATATGACTTTTTGGCTTCATGTTTTTATAGGAATTTGTTTTGTTTTGTCTTGCTATGTTTTGTTTTTCCCTCTAATACAGAAAAGCTAGAAATACATGTAGAGACTCATGCATGTGTAGTTGTTTACACTCTCACTGTTTGAATATCTACTTTGTGTGCCTTAATTTTGTAACTTAAGTAACTATTTCTAAGAGGAAAATATGTAATTTATCAGCTAGTGATTTCTTATTGTTTATTTTTTTTGAAATTCTTTATTATCTCTACCCTTTACATGCTTTTGTTTCTTTAAATAAAAAAAGAAAAAAAAGTATAACATTGTAGGAATTCTCTGCCTCTGTGGTTAAATGAGCCAATTCTCATGATAATTCTTCTCTGATTTATCTATCTTTCTGTCTGCCTTTTGTATCTCTCCATCCATCCATCCATCCATCCATCCATCCATCCATCCACCCAATGTATCCATCCACCCTTCTGTTCATCTGTCTATTCATCTACCTATCCATCTGTCCATCTATCCATCCATCTGTCCTTCCATCCATTCAATCATCTCTCCATCCATCCTTCCAATCTGTCCATCCATCCATCCATCCATCCATCCATCCATCTAATCCATCCATCCACCCATCTATTCATCTGTCCATCATCCATCTCTCTGTCCATCCATCCATCCATCTATCCATTTGTCCATCTTAGTTCTGTTTCTTTGGAGGACCTTGACAGATACAGCTGGGTTCAAACAAAATGAGACCCCAACATGGTCATGAAAAGGCCTGACTACAAAGATTAAAGGATGAACACAAGCATGTCTGTACATTATAGGCGAGGGTGAAATGGCATAAACACATCAGCAAAGGGCCTGGTGTTTCCAGTGAGTCTAGATGTGTACCTGCCCACACTACAGCAGTATACTCAGATGTTCACTCAGGAGAAACAAACACATACATCCACATGAGGGTCAGCTGAAGAACAATCCTAGTGGCTTTGCTTATGATGGCCCCAGGCTAGGAGCAGCCGTTTTGTCTGCCCAGGGAGAGTGGTAAGGATCCACGCTGTGTCCATGTGGCAGAACACTACCGAGCAGTGACAGGGTATGCAGCAGCCCGGGTGGGCCTCAGAGTCCCTGTGCTGAGCAGCTGGATGTGAGGCGTGGGTCTACGTGGGTGCTGTCCTGTGGGAGACAGCAGATCTCTGGTGGCAAAAGCGATCCATATGCTACTCACCTCTGGGGGTGGGGACAGCTGCTGAGAAGAGGCGAGGGACTCTCAGCTATGCACCCCGAGAAGGACTTGGGGTGCATGGTGGCCTGCACTCAGGATCTGAGTATTTCACCACATACTGGTTTTGCCTAAAAGTGTTAACAAATGTCTGCTCAAATGCTGTGGGGAAGTATAGTCATGCTCAGTTTCTTTGGAAATGAATTTTTAAAGCAAGAAGGGGAAAATATAGAATTGATCAAGGGAGGGCTAGATATGTGACAAGACAAAGAAAAATGCTCATGGTGGACTCCAGGTGGTGGACATCTAGGTAATCACTGTAACCTCCTTTCTCCTGCTTTTGGTATGCTTCAAATTTTCATAATGAAATGTCAAGGAAAAAGGGAGCGGGTTGCCATTTGAGCAGCAAAACAAGTAAAGTTGTATTGGATGATAACCCAAATACAAAGTGACATTTATAATATGGAATAACATGGATAAATATGCAAAAAAATAGTAAGTGGAGGGGGAGAAGACACATCTCTTGCTCTAGAAAATCACAAACAGCTTCTGCAGCTGCTGTGCCCTTGAGGTGGCTGAGCACAGCTCACAGAAGGCGCAGCCTGGGGACGGGAAAAGAGCAGCTCTGAGAACCCCACAGAGGCTGCCTCAGCTGGGCACCCAGCTTGGCACCGTCAGCCACCCGAGCATTGTAGGTCCTTGATGTGGTGGGAAGTGCACAGACCTATGTGGTCGCTTCCTCTAAAACACATTGCTCCCACTTCCCTGCTAGTCACAAGAATGAAAGACAGATCCTGGTGGAGGAGGGACATCAGGCAGACCGCAGTCCACAGCCCTGCCAAGGTCATCAAAACAAAGAAAGTCTGAGAAAGCATGGTAGCCAAGTAGCCTGCAGATCTGGGGAACAACAGGGCTAAGGGTCAAGGTGATGGGAATCAGGGTAAACTCGGGCTGCAGTCCATCACCATGCAGCGGTGTTGACACATCCGCTGTGACAAGAGTGTCAGGGCACCACAAGATGTCAACCAGGGGGCTACAGGGGATCATTTTTTTGTCTTCGGAAGTTTTTTGTCAATCTAAAGTTATCCTAAAATTACAATCTTACTTTATAACAGTAATTCAAGTTTTTAAAAAATAATAGGAGAGTTTACAAATACGAAGACTAGAGTCACTGTGTAAACTGGAAAACTGTTATGTTTTCCTGTTCTGTCTTGCTTGGTCTTCTGAGCCTCCTTCCACCCCCTGGCTGTGTAAGGGGGCCCGTGCTCCTGATCCCCCCTGCCATTCTGGAACTTTCCAGCCTGACAGCCTGGGAGTCAGTTTTCCAGCCTGACTGTCCAGCTCAGAGCCCTTTCTGGCCTTGCAGAGCCCAGCACCCAGGGGAGGGGAGGGCTATGATGCTGGTTTCCTCTCCCCTGTCCCTCCTGGTCCAGTTTGTGAGGAGGGTGAGGGGGCCTGGGCACACTGCCCGGTGCTGCCCCCTCCTGGCCATCATTGCTCCATGTCACCACGGGCAAGGCTCTGGCATTTCTGTCTGGAGAAGTCCTGTCCGTTTTGGCTCCATCCTCCAAAGATCCCCGCTTCTATTTTTGAGTCAGTGTCAGACCGTGGTTGGTTTGATGCCCGTCAGTCGGAGACCAGCAGGAACACCTACTGCACCAGCCAGTGGAGCGCAGCACTCCTGGTGGTCACCAGGGGTCAGCGGTCACACACACCAGGCTAAAGGCGATGCTGCCCCAGGATGTCAGCCTCCCAAGTCCCAGTCCCCGGCGCCTCAGCCTGGACCGTGCTTGCAGAGAGGGGTGAGTGAGGCACAGTGAGGCCAGGAGGCTGGGCCTAGAGAAAATGCAAGACAGCTAATAGGGAGCAGGGAGATGGCTTCTTCCCGAGGGAGAGGGACCAAGGGGGTGGACAGAGAGGCAGAAAGTGACGGACGCAGAGTGAACTGACATGTGTTTCGGGCCCTCACCAACCGCCCTTGCTGAGTGTGACCATTATGCTCTGCACTCGTGTACTAATAATAGCAAAAATTAAACAAAAAGAGGAGATGAGGACACAGGCGTGTGCGGTGAAGTGACCACTGGGGACACAGTAGTCAAGCCAAGGGGACAGGGCCAGAAGAGAGTGACCCTGCCCACTCCTCCATCTCATCCTTTTGGCCTTCAGACCTGTGAGAAAATGTATTGTTGTTGTTTAAGTAACTCAGTCCATGGCCTTTGTCGTGGCAACCTGAACAGATGGACTTGGAGCCCATGCTCAGGAATTTGAGCTTAGGCTCTGGGTGGGGCCTTGTCAAGGCCAGGCAGTTCCATACTGGGCCATGTCAAAAGATCTTATCTCCATGTGACGGTCATCATTTAGACAGGAAGGGTGTGGGGCTGCTGAAGGGTGCTCTGTGCCTTTGACCAGCAGGATGTCCCTGTCCCAGGAGTGCATCACAGCATGGTTAGGGCAACCCTGGACGCGGGGTCCTGTTTTCTTTCTCACTGGACACAACCCACAGCCAGGAATTGCGCTCATGTCCTGTTCTATCTCTTTCTTAGATGCAGCCTCGCGAGGATGCCTGGGGTTGGGAGATTGCAGAGATGGTGAGGAACACTTCTAAGCTTGGCCAGGAACATTCACCTGTGACCCTCCATCCTGCCACCTTCAGGAGCATCTGCAGGCCCCCAAGATGCCCACCTGGGCAGGAGCACTTACCACACGCCCAGATCCTGGGAGAGAGGACTCGGGATCTTAGGCCTCTGATTAGTGGGAGTTGCAAAGCTCCCTGAGCCACCTCCCACAGGACACTGTGCATTCCCTGGTGGCTCTCTCTCTCTCTCTCTCTTTCTCTCTGTTCTGCTTTGACTCTCTCTGCATCCATGTTCTGTGATACAGCCCTGGGCCTCTGTCCCCCCAGGCAGCCCTCTGGGCTGTTCTCAACTCCCAGCATCTCCTTCTGCACCAGAGAGGACAGTGTGGCCCGGTATCACCGTGGCACCCCCTCACCCCAGACTGCAGAGACATTGGCCCTGGAGGACCATGGGCCTCAGCACACCTTTGTGAAGCACAAGATGTTTTTCAGATACAGGTATGGCTAGGCCAAGAGGCCAGGAGATGGAGCTGTTGGAAGGTGACAGGGATGCATCTGGCACACAGGGACATGCAGGGAGGCCCAGGGCCTGTCAGGAGCAGGAGGGCCAGGGAGGGCAGGCAGGAGGCTTTGTTGTGCTCTGCACAGGCTAAGTGGGCTTAGCAGCAGCAGCTTGGATCCTCTCAGTGGCTCTGGGCATGGGCTGAGCCAGATGGTTGGGGCTGGTGGACAACAGTCCAGGGATTGACCCCTGAAGAGAAAGAGAAGGAAGAAGAGCTGGAGGAGGAGGAGAAGGAGGAGGAGGAGAAGTGGTATGGTGGGTGCAGAGCTGGGGGTGGGGCAGTGGGCTCGAATGTGGAGGAGCACAGGCCAGAGTGTAGGTAGCCCCTAAAGCTGGAAACCACTGGGAAAGTGGTTAGAGCTGCAAGGCCTCCAGTCAGAACCAACTTCCCCTATGCCTTGTTTCAGCCTGAAAGTCGGACTTCCACACTGGTAGGAAAGTAATAAATTGCTGTGGCTTGAAGCCACACAGTCTGCAGTACTTTGCTACAGTGGTGCTAAGAGGGAGCCCAGTAAGGGACCCGGAGAGGAGCACTGGTCAGTGCCTGCGGACATTTTCCTCGGTGCACGGTGGGGCTCAACATTTGGGGCTGCGACCCTCCCCGTGGCTTCCCAGAGCACTCCAGCCCAGAAACCTGGGTTAAGACAGCACCCCTTGCCCTGCCCATGTGAGTAGCCCCAGGCCACTGGGCCCAGCCTCCCTGTCACCCTGGCCAGCACAGTGCCCCTCATGTCTGGCTTCCCAAGCATAGGCCAAGGGCCTCGGACTCAGGCTGGGTGTGTCCCTGCACTCTTCCAGGTGGTATCCTTCCGTAGTGAAGTCAGTAGGGCTCTGGGAGTCTCCCTTGTCTCATGGGGATCCTCACCGCATGACCGCAGCCCAGCCCCTCACCTCCAGAGGCCCCTATCTGACTCCCTTCCATTCAGTCAGGGCTTCAAAAGGGTTCCCCGGAAAGCTAAAACTGGAAATTCCATTGAACCCAGCTACTTCCCGGAAGGGGCTAAAGGCATCATATCAAGGTGGTCCATGCACATCCGTGTGGGCAGTGCAACTCCTGAGAGCTGAGTCCTAGCAGCTTCTGTACCCATCGATGGATGAATGAAGAAAGAAAATGTGGCGTCCACACATGAAGGAGCTCTCCTGTGCTATAAAGAAAGATGAACTGGGGCCACTTGCAGGAAGGTGGATGCAGCTTGAGACCATAGCATTACCTGAAATAAACAGACACGCAAGGTAAGATGTCACCTGGTTTGTCATAATGAGGAACTCAAATGACAAATAATTTAAAGGCAACATAAAAGATACTTAGGAAGCAAGGAGGTAGACTTTGTGGAGCTGAGAATGGTATCAGGGACGGGGACTGGAGGTGCTGGGAAGGAAGGACATCAAGGTAATCAAGAGGCGAGGGGTGTGTGGAAGGAGGGATTATGTACTGAAAACACAGTAATGCGAAGGAAGCCGAAGCAAGTGTTTTGGGCAGAGCATGATCATTCAGCCCACGATCCTGCCAGGGGGGAAGGCGCCGCCCCTTTGGGGAGCCCACTTCTGAGAGCCCTCCCTCCTGACTGAATTCATTCTATGGGCCAGGCCTGGCCGGGCCTTTCTTTAGAGTGGCGGGCACTCAGGCCTCTGGCTTCAAACTGGCCCTGCAGTCTGAGCCCAGAGGTGCCCAGAGGCTGCCCCCCGGCCGCCCTGCTCTGTGTGGCTCCATACCCTGCCAGGAGCAGCCAGCCTCCCTCCTCCTCGTGAGGGTGGGGCTTTGCCTGCTTATTTTAAAATTTTTAAATTGTTGTAAAATATGTATAAATTGACCATTTTTACCGTTTTAAGTGAACAGACCTGTGACACTGAGTACATCCACAGGGTTGTGCAGCCAGTGTGAATATCCGTCTCCAGAGCTTGTTATTTTGTAAAGCTGAAACTCTGCACCTCTTAAAAAACAATTCCCCATCCATCTTCCCAGAAGTCACCATTCCACATCTTCCCTCCACAGATTTGCCTGCTCTCAACACCACATCTGAGTGGAATCGCCCAGCGTCTGTCCTGTCTGTCTTATCTCACTCATCGTACTGTCCTTGAGTGCATGTCAGAATCCCCTTCCTTTTGATGACCCAGTAATATACCATTGCAGGAAAAAACACCTGTGGTGTGCCCTCATTTAGAGTTGGGCACTTGCTTCCACTGCTTGGCTCTTGGGAGCAGTGCTGCTGTGAACGTGGGTGTTCACACGTTCTCTCTCTGAGACCCTGCCTTCAACTGTTTCAGGTACACACCCAGAAGTGGGGTCACTGGTGCTTGTTTTCTGTTTGCACTTTTTGCTTTATGTTAGCCTTTTTTAAAAATTCTAAAGTGAGTTTAGGATCACACAAAAGTTGCAAAGGTAGTACACAGAGTTCTGCTGTGCCCTCGCCCTGCTTTTGCACCAGTTGGCATCTCACTCCACAGTGCGATGTCGGCCAAAACTAAGAAGCTGACATTTCATCAGCTGTGTCTGAAGTCTTTAATTTTCCCACTATTGTTGTTCCAAAGTCCAGAATTCCACGGTCACCTAGTGGATGTGTTCCCTGAGCCTCCTCTGGGCTGGGACGCTTCCTTTATTTTTCTTGTCTTTTGTGACCTTGGCACTTTTGAAAGCACAGGGCAGGCATTTCCCAGAACCTTCCTCAGTGGTTTTCTCATGATGTTTCTTGTGATTAGACTGAGACCAGGCATTCTGGGGGGAAGAATAACACAGGGTGAGATATGTGCCTTTTGTAACTGAGGTGCTTTTCCCTTGACTGATTGACTCACTTTCTTTTGGTGACTGGGGGCCCAGCCCAGGGCATTGTCCATCTGATCACACACTGGAAAGAGCCACAGTGGGCCAGATGGGGTGCTCTGAGGAGCCATCATGAGGGAGCATGTTATTTGGCATGGTCAGGAGAGGGAAGTGACGGATGACAGTACCACAAGGAGGAGAAGTGGGGACTGGGTGGTATCAGGCAAAGCAGCAGCTAGTCACAGACCCTGGGGCAGGGACAGCCCAGATTCCAGTGAGGTGGGGTGACTAGAGAGGGCAAGGAGAGGTGCAAAGGATGCTGGTCAGCCCTGTAGGACTTCGAAGTCCAGGGCAGGAGTCTGGTGTTTTTTCCAGGCAACAGCAACCACTGAAGGGCTATAAGCAGTTCTTGTGTGGTTTTCAGTTTTCAGTGTTACAGAAAAACCATCATCAAGACTCTTTGCACCAAGGAGTTGGAAAGACAACCTGTTTGTTATGCCATTGGGCTGATGGCACTCTCACTTCCAGATCGTCAGCACTGAGGTAGTTCTGGGTTTAGTTTAAATATGGTTTGCAGGCAGAAAGTACAAGGCATTACAGGATTGGTTACATGGATTGAACTGAGTCATATATTGTCAGGAAAACTAAGTCTAAACACATTTGCTTAAAAGGAGTTGTTTATCATAACACAGGAATATGCTGGGGATGAGGGCATGGGTTCAAGTGGAGTAGGTAGAGTTAAAAGTGTCTTTGACTGGGTTCCTTTGCCCCAGCCAAAGTCCTTGAAGCCAGTTAGAAGCAATGTATTTTCTTTCTTCTCTTTCTTTCTTTCTTTCTTTCTTTCTTTCTTTCTTTCTTTCTTTCTTTCTTTCTTTCTTTTCCTTCCTTCCTTCCTTCCTTCCTTCCTTCCTTCCTTCCTTCCTTCCTCCCTCTTTCTTTCTTTCTTTCTTTCTTTCTTTCTTTCTTTCTTTCTTTCTTTCTTTCTTTCTTTCTTTGTACCAGGGATTAAATTTATGACCTCGTGCTTGCCAGGCAGGTGCTTATGCCACTGAGCTAAATCCCTGGCCAGCAATATATTCTTTTAATTAGGGGAAACATAGGCTGAGAATAGTCAAATTGGCCCAGTGTGGTATCAGAAGCAAAGCAGCTGGACCCAGACAGTCAGGGCTGACTGCGATGCGCAGGCCAGCTACGTGACAGGCAGCGGGAGCATGGTCACAGGCCTCTGACTGATCTCTAGCTTTTACCGTGAAATACCTTTAGGTTTGCTATGCTATAACTGCACCTTTACTGGTCATTTAATTGTGCCCTAGTGGCTGTGAATGGAGCTTGGCAGGACATTGTATGGGCCCTGATGCTGGGGGGCTTTTAGCTCCAGCAGGTGAAACATAAACCAGTCCATTTTGTGAACAGCACGACAGGCGCCTGGCGCCTTTCCCCATAGAAAGGAAGCAGCCTGAGCTTGCAGATGTTGACTGTCCTGGGTGGTGCCTGACAGGTGTGCTTCCACTGACAGCTGGGAGGAGAGCACCGGGATGCTAAGATCGGGTCCCCATCTGTCTTCTCTCCTTACCCCGTTACTCTGGCTTTCACACTTCCTGTGAGGGCATCGTGATCCATACTTTATGGGAGATTTGGCACAGGAGCTACATAAGGAGAAGTGGCAAAGCCAGGCTGACTTGGAAGCAGCGAGCAGTACCCAGATCCTGCTGCATCCCCTGGTGGAGAGAATTATGTCAGGAGGGACCCAGTATCTGAAGGACAGCTTGGGCTCAGACCTAGCCCTTCCTCTTGCCAGCTTGGTGAGCCTGTGGCTTGGGGTCATTCACCTTGGAAGTGTCGGTCACCAGCTGCTTCCCAAGGGGCTGTGTGTCAATGCACCAACTCCTGTCAATCATCGTGGGTGGGCTGTGGCACGTGTGTGACAAGGACTTGAGGCTGGGCCTGTGGGTGCCTGATGGGTAACTAAAAGTTGGTGTCTCTGCCCTCATTCTGTATCTGTCCCCTTTATTACCTTAATATCTGAGGTCAGAGTCTGCCTGCAGGCGCATTAGTCACTTAATAAGTGCCTGTCTGAAAACTAGTGATGCAAGGTGCACTGGCCCAAAAGGTACCTGAATAGCCTCAACTCCCTTCAAGATGGAGAGCACCAAGATGCGGGAAACTAAAGGGATTTTCAGGATTTGTGGGCACATACAATCACCAGCTTTTACATCACCAGTTCCAGCTCCCTGGAGCACTGCCTAGAAGTCTCCAGATGGTCCTCAGTCTTCAGCTGCCCCGGACATCAGGAAGAGCAGTACCTTGAAGCACGCCCAGGCAGGAGCATTCACCATATGACGGGAACTGGACTGTCTCCCAGCACAGGAGCTGTCCTCTTACGGGGAACTGAATTGCCCCTCAGAGGATGGTGGCTCCCCCGGGGCCTGGCAGAACCTGTCCTGGCAGGCTCCCCCGGGACCTGGCAGCCCACAGCCAGACTCTATAACTCCCAGCTCCACAAAGAGTTGGAAACTGTCTTAAAAAACAATGCATGGTGGTTGTACAGTGTACACTCCCACGAGCAACGTGGAAAGTTCCTTTCCCTCCACAGCCCTGCCAGCATTTGCTGTTGCTCATCTTCTTGGTGGTATCATTCTTTCTGGGGTGAGATGGAATCTTGGTGTTGATTTAATTTGCATTTCTCTAGTACCCAGAGATGTTGAGCAATTCTTCATGTATTTATTGGCCATTTGCAGCCTAATTTGTAATAGCTAAATCTTAGAAGCAGCTTCTGTGCTTATCAACAGATGAATGGATAAAGAAAATGTGGTATTTACAGAACAGTAGAGCACAACTCTGCCACTAAGAAGGATAAATTTGAGTCATTTGTAGGGAAGTGGATGCACTTTGGGACCATAATGTTCAGTGAAATAAATCAGACATGCAAGCTCAAATATTGTATGGCTTCTCTTACATAAGAAGCTGAAAATAAAAATAAAGAAAAAAAAAGATAATTGAAAATAGGGAGATAGAACTTTCTCAAATAGGAAGGGGACCAGGGATGGAGGGAGGAGGAAGAAGAGGGGAGCAGAGCCATGTCCTGCCCATGTGCCAATGCCCCCCAAGTGATGTGACCACAGTGCCCTACAAACAGGCACTAATAGAAACAAAAACAAATCTCCTTTGAGATGCGACAATTCACTCATGGGCACTAGGAGAAACAGCATTCACACATGATCTGGAATCAGGGTGTTCACTCCCTTGACCCCCACGAATCCCAGGCAGCAAACAGCCCAGGTGCCATCAGGGACAGATGGGTCTCATCACCGACACACATACAGGAATACTGAGAGTTGAGCGCAAACAGCCAGACAGGAAGGTTCACTCTCTGGAGAGTTCATGGTTCCATTTGCATGAAGTAGTAGAATCAGTCAAAGTCAATTTGTAGTTGAAAAACATTTGAAGAGTGGTCTTCCCTCAGAAAGAAGGACCAGGTTTTGAGGAGGAAGTGACACCTGAGAACTCTGTCTGGGACAGTGGCCATGATGGGCATGGAAACACAATCGTCAAGCACAGCTGACAGTATGATTCAGAGCTGTGCATTTCATGAGATGCAAATCTCAAAGAGCAAGAAAGAAACACCAGAGAAAATTGCTGAAGCTTCAGGGTGGAGCATGCTGATGCCTGCAACTTAGAAATGCAACCCACACTCTGAGAGTGGGTTGTTGGATGGGGAGAGGGAGGCAATCACGGAGATAAAACAAGCAGAGCTGAGGAAGGCATCGAGGTGGACTCCAGACAGCCTGTCCCGAGCATCGCTGGGAGGTTTCTACAACCCTTCTTCAGGTCTGAGAAAAATTGCATAACTATACCTTGAAGGAAAGCTCAGCCTGTGACAACTTCTCACCCACAGGTTTGCCGGTCTCTTTGAGTCACAAAAAAATTTCCAGGCACCTGGCAAAAAGTGTGGGCGGGAGGTTTTATTTAAGGAATCACCTTGGTTGGGAGGCAGGGACAGCACAGGTTTGCCATTTTTGGCTCTGCACACACAAACCTGTTTCCTGTCTGGGTAGAAGTTCTCACCCATCTGTATCTCAATGGAAGTCTGGTTTTGCCTCCTTGTGTGGGAACCAGGGTACTGACTGTCTGTCCCCCTCTTCTAGCCAGAGTGGCTCATGCCACAGGCTCTGCCAGGCATCTGCTCCCACTTCTTTAGGGAAGCCGAGGCAGAGGTGCCAGGAGCCATGCTCGTGTCTGGTGGTCAGTAGACCTTTCCACCTGGCTGTCCCCGGGGCCTGAATTCGGCTCTTTTCCCTCCCCTCCATTGGCAGCTGTTCTTTCTTGAAAATCCACTCTCCAGCCACCTTGGAGTCCATGAATTGCTGATATCTTTGTAACTGATTCCTTGTTTGCCAAAACTGAGCAGGCATTTAGAAAACTGGTGTCTGCCACTTTTTAAAAGAGACTTTTTTAGCGGGGAGACAGGGTCTTGCTGATGTCCTGTCAGCCTCTCAGATTCCTGGGCTCGAGCAATCCTCCTGCCTCAGTGATCCCAAGTAGCCATGGCATGGCATGGGCCATGGCAGTACCATAGTGCCTGGCATAAACAGCTGAACTGAGATGTCCTTTGCATGTCACACAGCCCACCCATTCCAAGTGCACTCTGCAGAGTTCTTTGCACGTTCTCAGTGCTGTCAGCTGTCACCATGATCAGTTTAGCACCTCTTAATCACCCAAAAGGGAAATCCCAGCAGTGCTCTTTTCAGTTTCTCATCTACTTCCTGACCCTGGACCAGGAAAACCACAATTCATATTTCCTGTTTCTCTCTGTGTTTGCATATTTTGTGCTCCATGTAACCATTATATATAGGATCTGATTATAGACCCTTGACTAATGACCCTCTAAAGTGTTTCCTGCCTCTGCCCTCCACTCTTCCAATGCAAGGTCCTGCACATCAGTGAGGGCCCATGGTGCCTAGCTTATCCCACTTAACATAAGGCCCTCCAGATTCACCCATGTTGGCTACCTTCTTTCCTGAGGATGAGCCCAAGGCACCATTTCTCTCTCCATTCGCCTCTGCGTGGACAGACATTTAGGCTGGCTGCACTCCTGGGCTGTTGTGCACAGTGATGTAGTGAATGTGAGTACCCACTGTTTTTTACCTTTAGTTGCACCCGCAGGAGTGGGACAGCTGTAACGTGGACAGGCATTTTAACAAAAGCTTTGCTAGGTGCTGGGATACAAGTGGCTTTCAACAAATGTATGTCAGGTCTGAAAGGGAGGCTGAGGCAGCATCTGTATTGAACAAAGTCATAGTGACAGCTCCTGTGTTACCATCTCATTCCCTCCCATGGTGGAGTGCAGCAGGGTTCCTTAGGTATCCCAGGAGTGTAAGCTTGTCATGTTTGGCATGGGGCTGCATTCAAACCCCGGTGCTCCAACTCAGGGCAAAACTAGTCATGTCGTTCTCCAGCACTGGGCCTGCTCTTGTCCAAGCACACGATAGACACCACATGCTCGGCCCCAGTGTCCCATTCTGGGGTCACCTCTGTTCAGGTTCGTGCAGCACTGACATGGTCCCCTGACCTCCCAGGAGCTGAGTCAGGATGATCCACTGGCTCTCGTGATGGAAGAGGTGGGGGACAGGGATGTGAGGAGTGACGGATCACAGGAGGACATGTCGGAAGCTGTGGGAACAGTGGCACTGGTACATTCCTCTAGATCAAGTTTTGCAGATCAACTGTGATGTCCTCCAACAGATAGATACACAAGCTCTAGTGCAACCAGACAAGGGAGTATTATTTGGTGCTAAAAAGCAACGAACACACATGGGAAGTGTAAGTGCACACTCCTAAGTGAACGAGGCTGGTCTGAAGAGACCAACTGCACACTTGCGACATTCTGGAAGGGATGTGCTCTGGAGACCAAGAGAGTGTGGTGGTCACAGGATGAGTGGAGAGGATGGAGTGGGCAGGCAGAGCACAGGGACCTTCCAGGGCGGGGATGCTGATGCTGGACCGGGGACATATGCTGCTGTGCTTTGTGTCTCGATGTCCTCCCAAAGCCTCCTGCAGGTTTTCTTGAAGGTGGCTGAATCTAGAGTGTGTGATAGATTCCTAGTGTGATGCTGGGATTCAGGGTGCTGGACTGGCACCATCCTAATCCTAGTAGACTGGATACAATGTAAGGGGCAGAAAGAGGCTTGCCTTCCTGTTCTCTCTCACTTGCTTTTGCTGTCTTCTGCCACCATGAACTGTTGCCCCTCTGTCATGTGCCACCCAGCCTTGGAACCAGCCGGCTGTAGACTGAAACCTCCACAAACTGTGAGGGAAATAAACCTTTCCTCCATTAACTTTGTCTCAGCAAGGGAAAACTAAGACACCCACCATGACATGCATGTTCAATCCTGTGGCCTGTGTACCCCAGGGCAGGTCTGATGGGGGGTGCAGCTCTGTGTGACTGTGATGCCACTGTGGACTCCCCGATTGTGGCAAGGCACTTTCCAGTAGGGACACTGTGGGGAGGCTGTGGGTGTGTGGCACTGAGTACACATAGAATCTTTATTCCATCCTCTTTATTTGGCTTTGAACTGTAAAACTGCTTTATGAAAAGGTCTGTTAAATCCATTTCCTGCCCTCAGCACTGTCCACCCCTTGGGCTGTGTGATTCTTGGTTTTGGGGCATGGTCTGTCGTGTGTGTCAAAATCTTCTGGATACAGGGCTGCCTCTCTTCTCTGCAGGTGACAGAAGTGTCTCTGACACTCCCTCACACTGTACTTGGGACCCTTTTATTACCACTGTTGATTATGGCTGCATGGTAATTACCCAGGGACTCCACTATGATTACTCAGCTAGTTCTGGCAGCGCCTGCACTGTTAGCCAGATGGTCCCTGAGCCTGGGCCATGACTCCTTCGAAGATCCCAGTGACACTGCCAAGTCCCAGGGCCCTGTCACAGTGATCTGGCCTTGAATAAAAACCCACCTGTGCAGACCTGGGCAATCTGGTTGTTATCAAGAGAGGAGCATGCTGGACACCTATGTTTCTGCCTTTCTTCCATGGGCCAGGGACATAGAACTCCGATCCTATCTTATCCATAAAAATCTTGCAGTGTGAAGGAGGAGAGAAGCTAAGACACTGTGCCAGCCAGTGAAGTGCAAGAGCCGGCAGGAACTTGGGAACCTGAGTAGAAAGACATCAGGATCTCTGACCACTGTGTCCCTGGATCACGGCACAACTCCTGCACTCAGAGCTCTGCCCCTCGAGATTCCCCCTGCAGACCCCCAGGATGCTGCTCACCCTTGCCTCATCCTGACACCGTCTTATAAGCAGCACAGAGAGCCTGCCGGGGAAGGCCAGGCACACACAGCAGAGCCCTGGGACCCCCACCAGCTGTGTGCACACCTGCCCCGAGGGCTGATGAGTCAGCCAGGCAGAGATAGAAACAGAGCAGCATTAGACAGCACTTACAGCCAGACCTAGGGAGGCCAGGACTGACGCATCTTCCCTCCCTTTTCCCTT
>PVLA01006617.1:0-120290 GCA_004027455.1 Hydrochoerus hydrochaeris | reverse complement strand
TTTTCCATCCTTGGACTTTCTGTCTATGTGTTTCCTTTTGGGTTAGATGTGTTTCTTATAGACAGCATATGGTTGGACGTTGTTTCTTGATCCATTCTGGCAGTCTGTTTCTTTTAATTGGTGAATTGAGGCCATTTACATTAATGGTTATAACTGTTATATATTGGTTTGTTGTTGACATATTATCTTTCTGCTGTTGATTCTTTACCTTTCCACTCTGTTTAATTGTTTGCCTTGCTTAGTGGTTTTTTCCTATGTCTATCTAGAATGTCTTTCCGTATTCTTTGCAGGCTTAGTTTGATGGTCATGAAGTTGTTCAGCTGTTCTTTGTCACGGAAGTATCTTATTTCTCCATCCATTTTGAAGGAGAGTTTTGCAGGGTACATCAGTTTGGGTTGGAAGTCATTTTCCTTTAGGATCTGAAATACTTCGCTCCATGCTCATTGTGACTTAACTGTTTGTATTGAGAAGTCTGCTGTGGACCTAGGGAGACAAGATGGCCAATCAGTGAGCAACAAAAAACAGAGCCTCCTGGGAGAAACAACTCATATGCCAGAATAAAACACCCTGGAGAGACCCAGACAGAGGGAGATGGATCCTCTTGACACAGGAAGAAATTAAAACATAAAAAAGCTCGTCAAATATATTGGGACTACAACTGGAACAGCTGGACACAGTGTTTTTGCTGCGACTTGCCAATTTTGCAGTGGACTGAATTTGCACCAGCCTGAATCTGCCACAGCCGGCAGAGCCGCCCAAACTTGTTCCCACAAGACTCAGGGGAAGCAGAGCAGTGCTGAGGTTGGGGGTTGGTGGGCCTGACATAGAGTGGAGCCGGCAAAGTGACTTTCATTGATCCACAGTCGGTGCTGGGATTGGGACACCCCCCCACACGGGAAGGGAGCAATCAAATGGGTGACATGTTGGAATCTGGCAGGAGGAGCCTGAACTGGGAGCAACAGTGACTTCAGTTGGTTCCTCCCTCCCCAAAGCAGATTTATGGGATTTGCTTGGACTTGTCCGTGCCGCTGGCTGGGACCCAATGAGCCATCCCAAATCGATTCCCTGCAACTAGCAAGCACTAACCTGGGGAAGGCCTCTGCAGTTTGGTTGGCCCAGTGGGGAGGAGCAGGCTTAGGCAGACACTGCTTGCACTTCAGTGATAAGAGCAGTCAGGAGAGGGGGGAGGACCCTCGCAAGCATGCTTCTGAGGAGGCGTGGCCAACAGGAAAGGGGGCTGGGACCTGCAATGTGACCTGTGTGGAGGAAGCCAGGACCATGACAGGAGAGAGAGGCAGGAAGAGGCCCCCAGCCCAGAACCCTGAGAGCACTGATCCAGGAGAGGGAAAAACAAGGGCAACTGAAGGCAGCAAACATGCAACAGCAGACATGGATTCAATGGACATTAAAAGATATCTTCAGGAGCTTGTAGACAAGCTCAAAACTGAAATATCAAATCAGGTAAAGCAAGATGAGTAGAGTAATAAAATAAATGCTCTCAGGGAGCATCTCTCAGGAAGATACAGATGGTAGAAGGGAGGAACACAAAAAAAGGAGAGAAACATTTGATAAAGAATATAAAGAAAATATAGAATACATGAAGCAGATTCAAAGAGACTACCAGGAAATTAAAAATTCCATTGAAAGCTGGCAAAACACCTTAAAAGAAACTAAGGATAGAATATCAAAACTTGAAGACAAGTTTGCAATGTGTGATCATGAAAGGAAAGATCTCTTAAAAATAACAAGGAAATAGGCAGTAACAGTACAAAGACTAGAAGATGATAAGAGAATCTACAATTTAAGAATAAGAAATGTGAATGAAGAAGCAGGAATACATACAGGTGAATTACAAAGGCCATGCACAGAAATAATTAAGGAAAACTTCCCAAGCATGGGAAAAGAAAATGACATTTGGTTATTTGAGGCATACAGAACCCCAGCCACCTACAACCAAAACAGATCAGACATATAATAACCAAGACATATAATAATCACCCAGACATATACTAATCAAGATACCAGAAATTCAATATAAAAACAGAATATTAAAAGCTGTCAGAGAAAAGAAATGGCCCATCAGGATCATGGCTGACTTCTCCACACAGACCATCAGATCAAGAAGAGCTTGGAGTGAAATATTCCAAGCCCTGAAAGAAAATAATCTCCAGCCTAGATTTATGTACCCTGCAAAACTCTCACTAGAAATTAATGAAGAAACAAGATGCTTCCATGACAACGAGGAACTGGGCAAGTTTGTGACCATCAATCCAACCCTACTGAGAATACTGAAGGACATTCTAGAGAGAGAAAAAAAATACCAGGATTTTAGGAACAGTGGCAGAAAGGCCTCAATGAATGGGGCAGGCAGTAGAATGAAGGAGAAAAGTAGACAAACAGTCAGAAAAATAGCATAGCAGAAATGAGGCAGAGAAGGTTGGCTATAATCTCTAACATAGATGGCCTTGATACACTATATTGTTAATAGTGCACCAGGATTTAACCCACATTACTCACACTACTCTGCTTAAATGTATTATATTCTGTTCCAGTCATTCTACCTGTACTAGATTTGAGGGTACAAATAGTAATCCTGAAAATAACAGGATATAGTACAGTAATCATCCTTAATTTCCTATTAAGTCAATCTAAAGTTCTGTAAAACCTACACTGTTTTACCATAATTGATTGTAATCAAATCTGGTTTGTTAGATCACTGTTTTGTATTGATATATTTTATTTAAAACTGTTATGACTGATAGTATCAAGTCTGAGAGTATAGGCAAATGCACTTGAGATGACAAGATTCACTAGAATATCCACTCTGGTTTGATTATTACCTGCCTTTAAAGTTTTATATTGTCTCCAATGTTTTATTTTTTACTAATATTGTTATGTACTGCTATATTCAATTATACTGCTATACTCACTTATGCCTGATGATATAGGCAATTCTATTGAAGATAATAAGAAACAATACAGCAATCATTGTAGATCACCTTGTACTGTGGTTTTATACGACTTTTTGGTTTCATGTTTTTATAGGAATTTGTTTTGTTTTGTCTTACTAAGTTTTGTTTTTCCCTCTAATACAGAAAGGATAGAAATACATGTAGAGACTGATGTATGCGTAACCGTTTACACTCTCACTGTTTCACGATCTACTTTGTATGCTTTAATTTTGTAACTTGAACAACTATTTCTAAGAGGACAATATGTAATTTATCAACTAGTGATTTCTTATTGTTTATCTTTTTTCTGAAATTCTGTATTATCTCTGCCCTTTACATGCTTCTTTTTCTCTTTAAATAAAAAAAAAGAAATGTGCTGTGATAGGCTTTCCTTTATAGGTGGTCTGTCTCTTTTCTCTAGCAGCTTTTAATATTCTGTTCTTATGCTGTATTTCTAGGACATTGATTATTATATGTCTGGGTATAGTTTTCTTTTGGTTATGGGTATTTGAAGTTCTATGTGCTTCACTGATCTGTATGTCAGTTTCCACTCTCATAGTTAGAAAATATTCAGCTTTTACTTCTGTAAGTAGCCTCCTGATATCATTTGTGTCGTCACCCTCTTTTTTGTTTATACCTATCAATCTTATGTTGTTTTTGTTTGCATCATCTTGCAGCTGTTGAATTGTTATTTCCTGATTCCTTGTTATTTTTAAAAGATCTTTCCTTTCCTGTTCACTAGCTGCAATCTTGTTCTTCGAGGTCTGAAATTCTATCTTCACTTTTGTTGAGTGGTTTTGGCAACTTTCATTGGAATTTTTTATTTCCTGTATATCCCTTTGAATCTGCTTCATGCATTCTGTTTGTTTCTTGTATTGTTCTTTCAGGGTTTCCATATTTTTGCATTGTTCCTCTAATTTTGTAACTATGTCTTCTTTAGATGTGGTCAGCATTTCTTTCATTGAATTTATCATTTCTTCTTTTACCTAGAAGATTATTTCTGATCTGAGTTCTTTTATAACTTCCCAGAGTTGTTTCTTTACTTCAGTTATTATCATTTCAGGAATTTCAGGTGTATAGATTATATTTTCTTCGGTGTCCATGTCTCCTAGGCTTGCTTGGGTTGGGCTGGAAGTTTGATATTGCATTTTGCTCTTTTGTTTTGTCATTTTCCTAAATTCCAGCTTTCAAGCAATGTTCCAAAGCTTCTCTGTGTGCTGGGAATCACCTGGCCCACTTTTTGCTCCCAGAGCAGGCTGCAGGCAACTGCTAACTGCTTGGAGGTTGCTGGGCATGGCCCAGTTATGCCCATGGGGATCTCCTGTATTTCCTCTGGTGATTTGGGATGTTTGGCATTGTTTTACTGGATGGAAGCAACATGCTAAAGCTTCTTCATGTTCTGGGATTCAACTCATGAATGTTTGGCTCCTGGGACTGAGGCCCTTGCTAGCTGCTTGGAGGTCACTGGGCGTGGCCCATTCTTAACATTTGTATGAAAACTAGTCAAACTGATGAGCATCTCAGAATGGAATAAAGCCATAGTTTTGACTGCTTATTTCAGATCAACACAAAATATAAACTCCATCTCATATCAAGTCAACAGATTTATATGAATGTTCTTCACTAACAAGACAGCCATAGGAATAATCCATAAGATCAGGAGCAGTGAATATGTACATTCCCATTATATCAGGAAAGTTTTCCATTTCTTTCCTGTCTGTCCAACTCTTCCCATTATATTCCCAGTGTCACAAAATAATAAAGCAAGTCTACGTCTGGTTTTTCCATGGTGTTGGACATCCCCAGATGACTGTTAATCAAACTACCAACATCAATGCTTATACAAAAGTGGACAAATTGAGAAATTATTTCCTTAGCAAATTAAAATATTTAAAATCTACCATAAATAATAAATAAAAACAGGTCTGGAACCCAAATTCCTAATATCCTTCTATGGTAATTAACCATGAATACATCCTGCCAGTGACATTAGTGTAGGATAATTATATTTCTTCAGAACAACAAGAATGTTAATGAAAACTGAATATTCAGAAAATTATTCTCATGTTTATAAAGCCAGAGTATTCACAAAAAAATGACTTTTCATGTTCAGTGTAATACCTTAAAAAAAGCAGGTTCTTGAGTCAATCAAAATGCCTTTTTATGCAATTAATTATAGTTCTGCATGATGTAACTGTGGAAAACTTTATACAAAAAAGAACAAAATCATATAAATTCCTAGAGAGAAAGGTTATTCAATATTAGAAATCAAGTTTGTCTAATCATCTATCATATTACCGGAATAACACTGCAAATATGTAATCAAAGATTAGATGTTTACTTTTTACCTTCCCTCTTAGATCTTTTTACTCTTCAGTTTTATTTAATATCCAAAATGAATTCCATTGAAATCAATATGTAAAATCAGAGCAGCTTCTTTTCCTGGAAAACTACTATGAAAACCAAATATACTAACTGAGGAAGATCCTGAGATTTGACCTAAAAGTCTCAACCAAAATGCATCATGACTCAAAGAATAAAACTAAGTTTTATTAAGTTCTATATTTTACTCTTCAGACCAAACCACGGTGTTATTTTTGAGCAATATTATGTGGATGCCTCATTCTTACTATTTGCAATCATACTGAGAAAAATGTCAAGATGCAATCCATAAAAAAAAATACCAGAGTAGAACAAAATGTTGGCAATATCCAACCTGAAGGTGACCTCCATTCTGCCCCTTATGTAACTATTACTTGTTACCCCTCTGGTCTAGTTTGCATCCTGAGTTCCTTGTTTTGGCCAGGTTTGAGAAAAGCAGAGACAGAAAGTTATATTCTGAACATCGAATCAAGTGAATGTGAGATTTTCATACTCCTGTTTTCTTAAAATACTCTGTAAATTTTTTTCTCTGTAAATTTTTAATTTAGATTCTTTTCTAATTCAGATGTCACAGGAGACTTAAAAATATAACAAGTTATGCATCACTGTTGCCATAACGAGTGCTTTATGGGAGTTTTCTACCTAGAGTAGAAATAACTCACTCAAATATTAATGTATACTGAGGCAAGAAAAGGGAGGGGAAAAGTGTATAAGAGATTTCCAGGTGTCCTTGGATAGCTGAAGATGTTTCTGGGTTTTTGATAAGAAACTCAGCAACTGCTTGAGAAAGAGGGGCTTCCAAAGACTTGGAGAGGATGCAATTGGACATAAAAAATGGACTGACAAGGAGGCAGAGAAAGGAGAGTGACTCAGAGATGGAAGGTTCCTTCTTGGACAGGGCAGCTCCTCTCCAGGACTAGAAATGGGGAATCTGAGTACTGGAGCACATTTTAGAGACAGAAATTTGAAATAAAGAATTGAGGGCCAATGAGCTGGCAGTCCCTGTCCTTGATGGTGGCAGAGAAACAAAATTTGCTCAAACAGCAAGTGAAATATCTGGCCATAGAATTCTCTGTTTTGTCATTATCTTGACCAGGAAAGTTATTAAGAAAAGCAAAATAGCTTGTCTCATTTTTCTGGAAGTACTTGGAATTTTCAAAAGGTTCTAGTACTTTGAAGTGTTGGTGACTAATTTTCCACTATTACTAGGAATTAAACTTACCTCTCCTTTTCCTGTCTCCCTTCCCTTCTGCTTGTGACACTGAACACCTGAAAAAGAAAGAGTCCCCCAGATGTAAACCTCTCCCCAGTTTCTCCTGGCAGGGGATTTGGAGGTGACTGATAGGGAGAAAGCAGTAGTGGCCAAAATAATGATGCAAGGGCTATGCCCTATTTACTTGGGGCTTCATACAGACAATGGGAAATGTGTAGTCCTGGAATTCATACACTCTTTTCTTCATACTCATACTAGAGCTCTTTCTGGAAAATAGTGATGCAGAGACACACTGATGTGATTAGGCTGGGCCACAAGTAGTCACTGGTCATTGGAAAACTGCTAGGAAAACCAAGGTATAAAATCTTAATGTCCACTCCCACCCAAATTTGTCATTATTTATCTGGGCTTTCCAGAGTAGAACAATTGGCTCTTGCTCTAACCATTCTGAGCTTCTGAACTTTCAACCTAATGGGGCTGGGGGTTTAGCTCACTGGCATAAGCGCTTGCCTTGCAAGCACAAGGTCATGAGTTTGATCCCCGGTACAAAAAAAAAATTTTTTTTTTTCAACGTAACTCAGAACTTGGTATTAAATTTAAGAAGAATTTTGCAATTTTAGCCTCTCTCCATAGGCGGAGGATTCATTCAGGGTTGCCTCACTGTGGATCAACTCCTTATCAAAGCAGTTTCCCAAATTAGATCTATTTTCCCCCTTTGCCTCATAGTTATTAAACTAGATCCAAATTTGATTCCATTTAAATTGTTTAAGCTGCCAGACATTTAGCTCAGCAGCATAAGTACCTGTCTGCAGTTTGATTCCTGGTACCAAAAGTAAATAAATAAATAAATAAATAAATAGCTTAAGCCACTAGTACCTTGATTTAAACAATCAGATATTGGACTGGGGATAGCCAGACCCAAGCCTCTCTCCTGAGTCAGTGCCATTCACAGTCTGTAGGGAGAACCAGGCCCCACCAGGAGATAATCCCCACCTGGAAACCAGTGCGGTGCACGGGCCGCTGCTGGTATGAGGACAGCCAGACCCAAACCTCTCCCCATGAGTCAGCACCACTCCCAGACTATGGAGGGAGAGAACAAGGCCTCACCGGGAAGCAATCTCCTCCTGTATCATTTTCATTGTTTTGTTGGGTTGGGTTTTATTTTTTGTTTGATTATGTTAAATCTGATGGCATAAGCAGCTATTTAAAAGATAGCAAGACATATTACAGTAGCCATTTTGGATTTACTATTGGCTTATTTCAGATCCCTTATTGCATTCATTGTTTTGTTTTTATTGTTTCTATTCTATTCTGTTCTATTCAATTTTTACTATCTCCAAAGGTATCTCCAGCTATTTGAAGACAGCAAAAGACATTATGGTAACTATTGATGTCATAATGGTTTGAAGTTCTGTATCACTTATACTGGTTTATTTTGATTGGTTTTATTCTGTTTTATTTTCCTTAGTTTTATCCTGTTTAAAATAAAAAATACAAATAAAAAATAGTTATTCAGCTTTTACCCACAATTGATTAAAAGAGAGATTTTTAAAGAAAAGTAATTTAAGACATAATCTCCTTCCTTAGGCACTCAAAGTTCTATCAGTGGGTTAAATTATGTGAGATCCCAGGAGGCTGTCCTCTTGTACCTAATTCTCATGTCCACTCACATAAATACCTTTCCTGAGCATCATTTTACTATAACACTTTGGCGTTTTCTTTGTTTATGCCCTATTATTTTCTAAAAATAATTTTTACTTGTTTACAAAAATGATAACTTAAAAAAAAACTAGTAAAATGGAAACAAAAATAGCAATAGGTTATGAGAAACAAAGAAGCAAAGCAGATGTGAAAGTCTCCATCATTACTGAAAAGGAACATAAAATTCAACTTCAAAGTTCCTGGCAGCAAAAGTACAAGAAGAAAGTAGTTGGAAGAAAAAATCATACTAATACTTCATAAGAGATAAAGTTTATCCTAGCTTACAGAGATCAATTTTGTCCCATGGGGTTGTCTAAGAAGGTGGGTTGGCACAATGCGTGATACTGTAAAACACAGTCTTGCAGAAAATTAAGATGGGATACTCAGAAATCTATTTGCATAGTAACTTTTGTTACTATGTAAAAGTAACTATAGAAAGCATGGAGAAAAGAGTATTCATTTTGACAGGAGGCAGAAATAATTGCTTCAACATTAATGCAAAGTGTAATTTGACCAGGTAGAAAAGAGAGAACATGGATCTTCCCAAAGGAAAGGAATAAAATTCTAAAAGACAATAGTGTGGTCCAAGAAGCATGAAAACTGTGGCAGCATAGACCAGGATGAAGGGAGCATAAACACTGAGGTGATATGGGACCAGCGTGCAAATCTTGGGTCCCTACCCCTGGTGGATTCTTTCCAAGTTTAACAGTGGTATCTGTGGCTCTTGCAACCCACAGACTTTTCTCTTACAGCTCCTAAGCCTTAAATTAAAACTAAAGTCAGCCCCATGGAGTTTCTCATGCAGAGCTGAAGACGAGAGACTTTCTATGTACAGGTTCAGCCCAGTTGTGGGTATGGAGCTAGTCTGGTTCATATTTCACAGTCTTTCAGATAAACCTCAGATTTTCTCTGGTCTCTGTGTCAAAAGATTGATGGGAAACAAGAAAGACAGAATCTGTTAGTAAAATTATGTTGCCTGGGGATGCAGATAATCAACTTTAGTCTCTGCAGCATGTAGAGAGTCCAGTCAACTTGGCTCATAGTGCTGAAGGTAAAGTAAGTTGTTCCAGTACAATGAGCCTCTTGAGATTGTTTGGGCAAAAGATAGGACACTGGAGAGCTCCTGGGTCTGAAAGTCAGTTGTAAGGCCACCTACATTAAGGCCCTCTTGAGATATACTAACAGAATAGACAGCTCTTGTTAGTCACTTTCTATGGAAAGATCCTAAATTTAACCTCATGTGTTGTTTTGTGGTTGAAATTAGTTCTGGATACTTCCAGAATTATTAAGAATTTGAAAACCATATTGAATAGATGACATTAGAAAGTATGTCATTACATTGCGGCATTAACCTCCCAAAATAAAGATTCCTCTCCTTTTGTATCTAATTTCATAGAAGTTGAAGAATGGTGCAAGACTGTGAGCTCAGCCATACACAAAAAGGCAGATTCAGCACTCCTGTGAAAGTATTCCCGGACTGACTGAACTTTAATTCTACATTCCTTTTGTGAGTCTTCATTTTCAATATAAAAATCTTGGGCTAGGACTGAAAATTCTATAACAGTAGGCAATCACATAAAAAGACTTGGCATTGTGACTTGTGAATGATGGCTCTAGCTACTCCGGGCTGAAATTCCATAAATCACTTATTGATGAATCCATTCCCCTGAATTCTACTACAAAAATGTTACCCAGAGATATGCTAATTCCTTTGCAGAACTCTATTGCTTTATGTCTATCACTAATCGTGGCTGGAAAAGCTGTGCAATTTTTTAAGATAAAAATAATCCAAAAGCTAGACATGGAATAATCCTTGCCCTATAAATTTCATTCTAATAGTCACTTGTGTTCTGATAATAGAGTTTGAATACATATTTCAACCTTTCAAAGAAGATTCTAAACTATATGAATAATATGAAATAAAGATTCTGAGCTATTTCCTGAATATGTCAGACACACTTTGAAGTAGAATTAATGTTTTTAGAACTTTGGTGTTTGAATAAATATTGCAGTCTTAATTTAATGACTGGCACTTGAATAGCCTGAAGAAATAAATGTATCCTCCAAATTTATTCAAGTGTAGGAAAAAATTTTCCAGTAGGAAAATCCAGTTTAGCTGATAACTTCTTTTAATATAGGTCTAATTCGAATCATTGTTACTTCCATTTGCTAAAAATTAGTGTAAATATCTTTGTCTGGTCTTTAGTTAATAGTGAAAAGAGGAAATAGCTCTCTGTATTATATTATTTAAAGGATGTCTTCTTCAAAATTTTTATTCACCCCCATCATTGTTGAAAACTAAAATATGATTTTCAAGTAATTTCTTATAAATAAATATATCCTTAGGACACTGAGAACACAATAAAGTGTTAACACACTAGAATAAACTGGTTGACAGAATAGCTACATTTTTCACCTTTGAGTCTTAATCATGTGATTGTGCTTACTAATTTCCAAGTGGTTATATTTTATTTGTGTCTGCAGAGTCTCAAAGCCTGGAAATATCCTTATTAATTCTCTTTTTCTTTTGTTCCTACCTCTTCTTGACCCCATTTGCTTGTTTGATAATGTAACAAGCCAACAGATGACTGTAGGAAAAAGAATTAACAACTAAATATAAAAAAGTATTTTGTTGATTCAAAAATTCAGGAGTGAAGCATTAGAGAGTTTTTTCTTCTTTTTCATCATTAAAAACAAAGTTTAAATTATTTTATTTTTCATAAACTTATACCTCAATAAAAGATTAGCTATAATGAAAGGTAATGGATTGGAGTATGCACAGAAGCTTTGTAAAGTTCTAGTCGAGCCATATGTGATTTATCCTTTTACTCTTCAGCCATTTTACAACAAGAATCTCTATTTTACACCATCACTTCCATTGAACAGTTCCAGAAAAAAAGAAAAATCTATATTAAGTAGTTCTTTGAACTTTCATATGAAGGCTGTCTCTCTGAAAATATTACTTTTCTTAAAGTAGTCATATTTATTATTAAAAAGCACAAAGATAGAGCCAACAAGGGTTTTAATGTATGATTACTTCATTTATATTGTTATAATGAGAACAAATTTTAAAAATAATTTCTCTGGGACATTTTAGTGCATAAACAGTAGTCCAAAGTGTTAAAGATAAACTTGGCATTTGTTACTATTATGGTTATATGAACTGTTTTGAAATATTTGTAAGTGAATTTACCACCAAGGTAAAACACCAGTAACCTGTAAATGTCCAGTTGAGGCAGAAGAAGAGCCATGTTGTGTTATTGTTGAGCTGGGATGACTTTAATCTACAAATAATTAGAAAATTTAACATGCTTGAACAGTGCAGAATCATGTTGGCAGTAGCTATAACAACTGCAAACCTAGAGATAGGAGCTTGAGGATTAGTATACTTAGTAGATCCTATTTATTTCCCCTTTAGTTCCTTTTTTCTAATAATACCATATGCTAGCCTTATCCTTACGCTGAAATCAAAGCAGCTGCAGCTCTTCTGGGCCTCATATCCATACAGAACAATAAAAGAGGAACAAAAGTCTCTTCTTTTTTGTGTTCTCTTATAAAGAAAATGTTTCCCAGCAACCTTTCAAACTTCACATGTCCAACCTGAACCAGTGTCATACTTTGTAATAATCTACACCCTGAAACTGAGATGATTCTTCCAAGCATGGGACATCCGTATAAAATGGGAGTATGAATTTGGCATCAAGGAGAAATCTATCATTTCCAACCACATTATCACTATGCCAGGACCTCAGAGAAAACTACCAAATACAACTCTAATACTTTTAACTAAAATCAATTTATTTTGCAACTTACTCAAAATAACAATAAGGAGGGGACAACAACCTTGAATCACATACTAATAAAATATATACCAAACATGAACAATAATCTATATCTATATAATTCTATCTATCTATGTCTATCTATCTATATCTTAGACTTCAGGCAAAATATAGATGAACTCCTCTGAGTATCCTCTGAAAGGTCTGTCTAAGGGTTTGTGATTAGAAAAGCAAGATTTTGTTGTGCATTTCACAGCTGCAGTGGCTGCAAGAAACAAGTAATGTGCTCTGACAGAGGTTGCTAGACATAACAGCCAGGCCAATGAGATACCACAGGATCTCTGAATGGAATTTCTGTAGAGTGAAACAGAACATATTCTTAGGGTTTGAATCAGCCTTTAACATCTGATCCATTGAGGAGACTGTGGTGCTATTGGGAACTGGTAGAATCTTAAAGAAGTGGGACCATCAGAACACGTTAGGCCACTTGTGGCATCCCTGTACAAGGGACCCTGGGACCGCAGGCCCCACACCTCACCTGCTGCTTACGGCTTCCAGGAGCAGAGCAGCTTCACCCCATCCACACTCCTGCCATGATGTTCTGCCTTGCCTCAAATCCCCCAAAGTAGAGCAAACTGGCCATGGACTGGAAGCTCTGAAACTGAGTCAAAATAAATCTTTCCTCTTTTTGAATTGTTTATCTTAGGTATTTTGTCACAGCTTTGGAAAACTGATTAATACATATATGAAACTGAGAAAAGTATTCAACAGTATAATAAGAGAAAATTCATCTAGAATAATTCATAAAATAGGTTGGAAGAAAAACTTAAACCTAGAAAAATACAATGAAGAATCATCAATCATAAACCATATCCTGGTAAAATTACTCATTTTTAAGAACAACAACAAAAAAAACAGGTAAAATAAATTTCCTAAGAGGCAAAAAAATTACACTGATCTCAGACTCCCCAACAGGAACAATTAAGGCCAGCAGATCAATGTCTATAGATTTAATATTCAAGAATTGAAGGCAGTTTTAAGGAAGTGGGACTTTTCTTTCAATTAAATGTCAAGAAGCAGCAATAGTTTTGCAATAAACTACCCTAATAATTCTTTCTAAAAGGTAATAACAATTAAACTTTACTAAAATTCTAATTGGTGAATATTCAGGAGTCACTCATACAGAATAGGATATTTGACCATTTTGGAAGCTTGGCAGATACTTATGTTTTTGTTTGAAATAGTTTTCTGCAAAATTATGTTCAACAGGAGAACACAAATGGTCTAGTTTGTGAATAGCAAATCAACCCCTAGCCATCAGAGGCTGCCAATGTCTTACTCACCTGTCCATAGTAGAAAGTTATATGGTGAATACAAAAAGCTATATACCATGTTTTAGGAATTCTGGTACTCCTAAAGAACTTTGCATTCTGAAAATAAAATTAATACATATAACTTGCTATAGTTGGAAAGCAAATATGGTTCCTAGATTTTGTTAAACATTGCATTTCATTAAACTAATATTTCTGCTATTATAAGTTTGTGAGTGTGATCTTTGCGCTATAGTGGTTATAAAAATTAGTATATTAACTATAATAATAATATCCATAAATCATTTTACCTAGTATTACCAGACAGCACATTTTGCATTCTGTATTTTAATTCTCTTTACCTCTTTTCAAACTCAGCAAGGTAAGTATAATTTTAGATAATGAAAGAGAAATTCTGCAAATACATAACTTCCTCAAGGTCATACACAAAGTGTCAGAGACATAATGGATTTCTATGTCTTTCTAACCCAATTCCCATATTCCAGGATAAATGTTACCAAGGTTTTAGAGCCTGATATTTTCTATCAAAATAGAGTAGGAATGTTAACAGTGATAACTATAGGAGTAGAAACAGCGGTACAGAAACAAAATTTTTCTTAAAAAAACTCTGTCCTACACAGCAGAGGAGTTGAGACCCAGTTGCATTTCCTCAGGGAAATTAATACCACTTGAAGCCATGGTCTCTTGTTTCAAATTGCTACCTCAAAAACTGTTTTTTGTTGCCTAGCCTCACCTGACTCCTCCACTTTTCCAAAAGCCCTAAATTATGAAGCAATTATTTCTGTACCTCATGTTTCTTTTATGTTTTATGAAATAAGGTTGGAGCTAGGTTTTTGCCAATTTTGTTCAATGTGCTTGTATTTATTAATGATGTGACTTTTTAGTCATCTGTATCAAGTTATTTTCTCATGCTCCTAGATTTCTCTTTCTTTGTTGAGAATGTCATTTGTTTTCACATAATTCCTTCCACACCCCTTCCTTGTCCTTTCCCTGTAGGGTTTTGTATCCCAGCCTAGTTCCTTATAGACAGTGTCACAGACTTCTGACTATTCACATGGAACCCTTTCTTCTTTTCTGGCATTAGCCCGCTCCCTTCCTGGTTCAATGGTCCACTCACACTGCTCATTTTGAATTTTCAGGTAATCGAATCAAAGTGGCATCTGACATTTGTTGCTTGTCTCATATCATCTTGTAGAGCTATGAGTTTCAGGTTTCTTTTGTATTAAAATGCTACAGCAGGTGCAGCTCTTGTTAGAGCTCATTTCTAAACTGAGAGTAAAGCTGGCTAAATGATTACATTGGGTTCCATGTGTTTGTCTATTGAATTCTGCCTTTGCCTTTAAAAACATCACCCCTACTTATGTTCAGAATTTCTGCCTGTCTTATTGCCATCTTAAATGTAGCCTACTCATAAAATGGTGGTGATTTGTGGGAAGGGACCTGGATTTCAGATTGGAAAACAAATCTGTTACTGATTACTCACATTATATTTTGGAACCCCATTCTCTCATCTTTAGAAAGAGGTTAATACTGGCTTCACATAGATATTGTAAGAAGTCAATGAAATCATGGGCCAAGCACATAAACCCTTCAAGTTTGTTGGTGATATTTATACTCAAGGGCATCTCAAATAGCATCAGAAAAGTTTCTTGAACCACTTTTAGGTTAAAAAGCTTAATATGTGTTCAAGAGCAACAGCACTACCACTTCAGCTATCTCAAAGTTTGTAACTCTTCCAAACAAATCTTAATGTACAGGTTAAAACACAGACCTGTGCCTTTTATCTGTACTGAAGCTCTCATTGTGGGAATGAGTAGAGCAAGAAGACAGACAATCTCTGAACCATGTTTTAGACTACACTTTTTTTCTGTTTTTAGACTACAGCATAAGACAGAAATAAGTTTCTTTCTTATCAGAGTCATTAAACACTTGGTCTCTTTATCGCAATGTCTAATTTGTACAATAATAAAAAGGGAAGTTCTACAGTGAAATGGATTGAAGATTGGCTAAGATTGATAGTAAACAGGAAATAAAGAGTGAAAGGAGAAAGAAAATAAAAACTGCTAAAGAAAAAAATAAAAGATGTGGGTATAGCCCAAGAAATACTTGAAAGGGTACTGATAGATTGATTTTGTTGAAAATAAAAATATGCAAACAGGAAGGATAAAATACAAAGTTCAAGTTTTTTGGACCAGATTGTGGAAGCACTGAATAAAAGCTAAGTAAAATTCTTAACAAATTGGATGACTGTTTTAATGGAGTGATCTGTCAGAAGGGCACTGGATGGCCAGAGGCAGCCAGCAAAGATACCATTCAGGAGGGTTAAGGGAAGGTGAGTCTGAATTGAGATGGAAAGACTATTTGGACATGTTAAGGGGAGGTGTTGAGCTTAGATGACCAGAGAAGTGATACCACAGAAGAGGCATTACTTACATATAAAGGAAATTTCAGTTTTCTGTTCTCTGATAATGGTGTATTCCTGAGGAAATATCCATCTAGCAGAAAGGCAAAATTAAAGCTTTAGGAGTCTGTTCAGATTGAAGATATATAATTAGAGGAACCCAAAAGAAAGTCTGAAATCATAAGGGATGACAGAGAGGGATGTGAAAAGCAGTCCTACTGAAGGTTGAAGCAATTTTTTTTTTTTTTTTTTACAAAATAGTGGCTGATATGGCAATAGATAAGAAAGAATGTACCTGTGGAAAGAGACTAAACTTGCCTCTGGGGTTCATGTTCTCTTATCTGCATATCTTCATAGCTAGCTTTAATTTAAAAATTTCCCCCTAAAATCTATTTTTTATTTCTCTCTGCTGCCAAGACACTCATCATATTCTGCCTTGATTTACACAAACCCCTTCTCCCTGGCCTCCTAACAGTTCTCTACTGTAGTTCCGACATGTGTTACTGCCAAGTCCATCTTCCTTTCTTGCTGTTTAGACTGTTTCTTCCTCTCTGCTTTGGCTTCTCTGCACCTTCCTCGCAACTATGCACCTACAGCTCTCCTGCATCCTTCCCACAGCCCCTCCCACACCCGACACCCAGTCCTTCCTCTGGCCCTCTCCTCTGGCATCCTTAACTGCCAAATTCAGACTTCGGTGACTTCAGGCCCACAGCAGACATAATCCTCCCCCATGGACCTCTGATTCGCACACATCAGCACAGCTCCCACTTCTGTTACAAAGGAACCCAGAGTATCCATTTCTTTCCTGAAGCTTGCTAGCTATAATAACTGCATGCTGCTTTCCCAAGAGTATACAGAGAGTATTGCTTGCACTGTGCTACCTCTGGGGTCCTATATTGTTTGTTCTGGAAGAACATGATTTCATTACTGTCAGATGATTTCTGTTCCTCGTAAAGCACGACTTGGTGTTACCTTGGGGTACAGCATAAATAATAGAAATCTTACAATGCCTATCAGATGAGAGGGTTTAAACCCAACTGGTGTGTCCAAAATCGCCTTGAGCTTTGTCTGATAAAGCCTGGAAGAAAACTATATCTGTCAAGAAAAGGGAGAAGATTAATGTACAGAAAAGAAGCTTTTATGTTTCTATTGTCCTTAACAAACCATGCTGGTGGAAAAAATCATGTATTTCAGTGAATAAGAAATTCAGTGAGCATTACTTTTTGCTCAGCAGTGAAACATTCAGCTTCAGCTATGGAACATTCCCAAGGACATGTCCTATTGTCATCACAGAAAGCGACAGTTTGTACTGCCATCATGGAATGTTTGCTTTTGCCAGTTTCACCAGGAATACAGTATAATATACTTCACTTTTGTTGAAAATACATACAATAAAGCCTAAAGAATTAATTTCAAATAAGGTCAACATTTATCAATGCACAGGTACAAAGAATAATACACTAGTATATATATGCATCTAAGACCACAATTTAACTATTTTTTAAAATGTAATTTTATTTAAAGAGAAAAAAAAGCAAAACAGAAAAAGCGTAGAAAGAATACAGAATTTCAAAAAAATAAACACTAAAAATCACTAGTTGATAAATTACATATTGTTATCTTAGAAATAGTTGTTTAAGTTACAAAATTAAAGCATAAAAAGTGGACAAACAGTGAGAGTGCAAATAGTTCTACTCACTGATTCAACAAACTTAGTAAAATGGTTATCTATCTTACACGCTTGAACACACATGCAGTTATATCCTTTAGAGCACTTTCTTTCCCTCTCTTTTTTACAATAGTGAGGGCTGGGGATTTAGCTCAGCAGCATAAGCGCCTGCCTTGCAAGCACATGGTTGTGAGTTTGATCCCCGGTACTGATAAAAAAAAAATACAATAGTGATTACACATTGGGTTTTATTACTCCTACAGTTGCTACTTTTTACACTAGAGACAGAATGTGATATTTACAAATAAGATTCTTATTTATTTCACTTGTGAAGGTAGTCTCAAGTTGCCTCCATTTACCTATGAAAGCCTCTAGATAATCCTCTTTTATAGCTGAGTAATGTACCATTGTATAAAAATGCCACATCTTTTTCATCCACTGTACAGTTGATAGGCATTTTGGTTGTTTCCAAGATTTAGTTATTACAAATTGTGCTGCTATGAACATGGGTGCACATATATCACTGTGACATGACCTTTTCAGTTTTTCTGGGAAAATACCCAAGAGGAGAATAGCTGGGTTGAATGGAACTTCCAATCCTAATCTTCTGAGAATTCTCCATATGGATTTCCATAGTGGTTGCACCAGTCTACATTCCCACCAACAGTGGAGCAGTGTTCCTTTTTCCCCACAGCCTCGCCAACATTTGTTATCGGTTGATTTCTTGATGGCAGCTACTCTTTCAGGAGTGAGACAAAATCTCAATACTGTTTTAATTTGCATTTCTCAAGTGACCAATGATAGTGAACATATCTTCATGTATTTATTTGCCATTTGTATATCTTTATCTGAGAAATGTGTGTTCATCTAAGGCCATTTTTGGAGAAGGTCTTTGAATTTGGGGGGCTTGATGTTTTTCAATTCTTTATATGATCTGGATATAAGTCCGTTGTCTGAGGGACTGTTGGGTAAAATTCTTTCCCATTTTGTGGATTTTCTTTTCACTCTGTTGGTGATTTCTTTTGAAGTGGAAAAACTTTTCAATAATGAGATCCCAGTTGTTGATTCTTTGAAGTGTTTCCCCTGCAGTTTGCATTTTTTTCATGAATTCTCTGCCTACCCCTATGTCTCCAAGACTTCTACCTACCTTGTCTTCCAGTAGATTTAGTGTTTCTGTTTTAATACTTAGATCTTTGATCCATTTTGACTTTAGTTTAGTGCATGGGGGTCTAGTTTCAGTCCTTGGCATGTAGAGAGCCAATTTCCCCAACACCATTTATTAAAGAGGCTCTCCTTTCTCTAGTGAACATGTTTAGTCCCTTTGTCAAAGATAAGGTGGCTAAGTGTCTTTGTAACTGTGTTTGAATCTTCTAATCTGTTCCATTGATCCTTGGGTTTATTTCTCTTCCAGTACCATGCTGATTTTATCACTGGAGCTTTGTACTATAGTTTCAAGTCAGGAATTGAGATGCCTTCTGCCTTGCCTTTGTTGTTCAGAATTGCCTTTGCTATTCTAGGTTTCTTCTGATTCCAAATGAATTTTAGGAGTGTTTTCTCTAGATCTGTAAGGTATGTTAATGGTATTTTGATTGGGATAGCATTAAATCTGTATAACAGTTTTGGGAGTATGGCCATTTTCACAATGTTGGTTCTTCCTAGCCAAGAGCAAGGAATGTCCTTCCATTTTCTAATATCCTCCATGATCTTTTTTAGGGTAGCATAATTTTCAGCATATAGGTCTCTTTCATTTTTTAGATGCTATTGGGAAAGGTGATATTTCCATAATTTCTCTCTCAGTAAGTTTTTTGTTTGTATACAGGAATGCTATTGATTTTTGAGCATTGACTTTGTATCCAGCTACACTGGTGAATTTGTTTATTATCTCTAGTAGTGTTTTAATGGAGTTTTTTGGGTCTTCTATATAGAGTATCATGTCATCTGCAAATAGTGGTAAGTTAACTTCTTCCTTTCCTATCTTTATTCCTTTTATTTTTCTCTCTTGTCTGATTGCCATGGCTAATATTTTTACAACTATATTGAATAGGAGTGGTGACAGTGGACATTCTTGTCTTGTTCCTGATTTCAGAGTGAAAGCTTCAGTTTTTTTGTCCATTTAGTATAGTATTGGCTGTTGGTTTGTCATAGATGGCCTTTATGAGATTGAGGTAGACACCATATATTCCAAGTTTCTGAAGGGTTTTTTATCATGAACAGTGTTGGACTTTATTGAAAGCTTTTTCTGCATCTATTGAGATGACTACATGGTTTTGTTTTTGGCTATGTTGATGTGGTGTATTACATTTATAGGTTTGTGTATGTTAAACCATCCTTGCATTCCTGGAATGAATCCTACTTCATCATGTTGTAAGAATATGATTTGTTGCATTCTATTTGCCAGTATTTTAATCAGAATCTTTGCATCAATGTTCATAAGGGAAATTGACCTATAGTTTTCCCTTTTGGTTGGGTATTCTCTGGTTTTGGTATGAGAGTAATACTTGCCTCCAGGAATAATCTCAGGAAGATTGCTTCCTTTTCAATTTCATTGAAGAGTTTAAGGAGTATTGGCATCAAATCTTCTCTAAATTTTTTGTAGAATTCAGCCTTGAATCCATCAAGACCTGGGCTTTTCTTTGTTGGTAAGCTTTTAATTATGTTTTCAGTTTCAATAGCTGATATTGGGTTATTCACAATTGCTATGTCTTCTTGGTTGAGTTTTGGTAGTTCATATATTTCTAGAAATCTGCCCATTTCCTCTGTGTTTTCCACTCTATGTGAGCAGAGATTTTCAAAGTAGGTATTCATGATCTTTTTCATTTCTATGGGATCTGTAGTAATTTCCCTCTTTTCATTCCTTATTGTGTGAATTTGGATTTTTTCTTTCTTTTTCTTGATAAGGTTAGCTAGAGTTATTATCTCAAAAAACCAGCTTTTTGATTCATTAACTCTGTATTATTTTTTTAGTTTCAATTGCATGAATTTCTGCTCAGATGTTTACAATTTCTTCTTTTCTATGAGCTTTGGGTTTAAATTGCTCTTCTTTTTCTGGAAGCTTGAGATGAAGCATTAGGTTGTTTATTTGTGCTCATTCTGTTTTCTTGATATGACAGTTTATTGCTATATATTTCCCTCTTAAGACTGCTTTCATTGCATCCCACAGATTACGTTATGTTGGTTCTGCATTTTCATTGAATTTTAGGTATTGCTTTATTTCTTCTTTAATTTCATCTGTAGTCCACTGGTTGTTCAAAAGGTTGTTATTTAATTTCCATGTGTTTATTCAGGCTTTGCAATTTCTTTTGCCAGTAATTTCCAGTTTCAGTGTGCTATGGTCAAATATTATACATGGGATAATTTCAATATCTTTGCATTTACTTAAGAATATTTTATGGGATAATATATGGTCTATTTTGAAGAATGTCCCATGCATAGCTGAGAAGAATGTGTACTCTTATGTGGTTGAGTGGAACACTCTGTAAATATCTACTAACTCCAGTTTTTCACAGGTATGATTCTGTTCTACTATATTTTTGCTGACTTTTTGTCTAGTTGATTTATCTCTTTGTGACAATGGGCTGTTAAGGTCCCCTGTTATAATTGTGTTTTTGTGTATTTGGTTTTTCATGTCCATTAGTATTTGTCTTATATAGTTAGGTGCTCCTGTATTTGGTGCATATATATTTATAATTGTTAATTCCTCGTTTTGAATTTCTCCACTAATGAATATGTAGTGACCTTCTTTATCTCTTTGAATCATTTTAGGTTTGAAGTTCATGCTGTGTGCAAATAGAATAGTTACCCCTGGGTTCCTGTTGCATGGAATACTGTTTTTCATCCTTTGACTTTTAATCTATGAGTTTCCTTTTGAGTCAGATGTGTTTCTTGTACACAGCATATTGTGGGATCCTGTTTCTTGATCCATTCTGTCAACCTATTTCTTTTGATAGGTGAATTGAGGCCATTTACATTTATGGATATCACTGATTATGTACTGGCTCAACTTTGTCATGTTATGTTCCAGTTGTTTGTTTTCTGTTTTTCCCCCTTGTTTAATTGCTTGTCTTACCTGGTGGTTTCTTTCTGTTGTTGTTCTGGAGATTGTGGTCATTTTTATCTCTATCTAGTAGGTTTTTCAATACTTTTTTAAGTGTTGGTTTGGTGGACATGAATTTCTTCAGTTGTTCTTTGTCATGGAAGTATCTTGTTTGTCTATTAAATTTCAAAGAAAGTTTTGCAGGTACATCATTTTGGGTTGAAAGTTGTTTTCTTTCAGGGCTTGAGATACTTCACTCCAAACTCATCTTAACTTGAGGGTTTGTACTGAAAATCTGCCATTACTCTAATAGGGTTTCCTTGATAAATGAGTTGTGTCTTTTCTCTAGCAACTTTTGATATTTTGTTTTTATGCTGTCTGTATGGGATCTTAATAATTATATATCTGGGTGTAGATTTATGTTGGTTGTGACTTGCATATAAGCCTCACTTCTCTGTAAATCAGGTTTTTTCTCCATGTTTGAGAAATTTTCTGCTATTTCTTATGTGAATAGTTTATCTATGTCATTTGTATTGACTCCTGCATGTTCACTGATGCCTATTAGTCTTACATTGTTTCTCTTGGCATCATCTTGAAGCTGCTGGGTTGTCATTTCATGCTGCTTTGTTATTTTTAAAAGTTCTATCTTTTCATAATCACTAATTGTGATCCTGTCCTCAAGGTCCTAAATTCTATCCTCAGCTTCATTTATACAGTTTTGCCAGCTTTCAATAGAATTTTCTGTTTCTTGGATGTCTCTTTGAGTTTGTTGCATGGATTCTGCTTGTTTTCTGTATTGTTCATTCAATGTTTCAATCAGTTTCCCATGCTCCTGTACTTTTTTCTCTATTTCTTCTTTAGCTGTGCTCAGAAGCTCCTTTACTAAGGTTATTGTTTCTGTCTTTACATCAGAGATTACTTCTAATTTGATTTCCTCTATAGCCTCATGGATTTGGTTTTATTTTACTTGCTATCTTTTCAGACATTTCCAGTGTTTGACTTTCGAAGTCCTCTATTTCAGTGTTTCCTGTACTTGCTCCTGGTGGATAGATGTTTGAGATTACATTTTGGTTTTTTGTTTTGCCATTTTCCCCTTTTAGGTTAATCTTTGGTCTTTCAATCCCACTAGTCTCAATGTTGGTAGTGTGTGTATTAGGGTCCTACTGCAAGGTTAATGTTTGTCTAATTTCTGAGTCCCACAATGAAGAGATGGGACAGTCACCTGATTTCCTCCTGCAGATCCTATTGAGTGAGTCCTATATTCTTCCTAGGCTGACAAGCCTAATAGTATTGATGGAAATCAACACTTAGTTCTTGCTGGTATTATGTTCTCAGGTTGTTCAGAGTCACTGGATCTCCCTGTTTATACTGTTTGTCTCCACTGGGGTCTTACTGTGTCTCTGGGTGTCTCATAGGCCCTTTTAATTTTCTTCACATTGGGGGAGGCCTTATTGGCATCCTCCTCAATTTGCCTGCTATTCTCTGTGTGGAATAAAGACTCACCCATCCTCTTGCCAAGCTCGCCAATGGCCTACTTCTGGAGGGGGCTTTGCTATTACTCCTGCTTACCCACTGCAGGTGGCAAACTGTATTCCTATTTTAGGGGAAAACTCACCTCACTGATGGAAGCCTGCTGAGTTCTTCTGTTTGAATGAGGAGTTCCTGACTCTCCCCTTGATACAGCACAGTTAATCCACTGCAGTCCAAGGTTCTGCGGGGAGGAGTGGGAGCTGAAGATCAACAACAATACTAGGTCCAGGAAGTGTGGGGGGGTCCCCAATGGCAGTGGTGGGACTGAGGGGGTGTGCACCACTGGCTGGAGTTCCTGGGTCCTGAGGTGGTTGGCCAGGACAGCAGGGTTCATGGGAGGGGCCCAGGTCTAGCCTGGCCTTGTGCACCCCTCTGGCTGGTGTTCCTGGGTTCAGCGAGGTGGTCTGCTGGGACAGCAGAGGTATGGGAGGGCAAAACAGGTGTTATTTATCTCAATCTGATGAAAAATACCATTGTGTGGCTTAACGGGTCCCCACATTCCCTCTCCTACAGTCTCTAGCCACTAGAAATCCCAGAGCAAGGAAGTCTGATCAGCTGGCCAGACTCCTAGCAATGTGCTCAAGTTCTAGACTTCCACATAGGGAAACCAATTTAACTATTTTTAACTATTTTCTTTTCAAAAATAAAAAAACCTAAGAACTTGTAATTTATTTTATGTATCTTTTATATTATTATAAGATCTAAAAACTGAAAATCAAAGAAAGGTTTACTCTTTTTTCATTTATTTCTTTTAAATGGTGAAAAAGAAAGTCCTTGATATTCAGCAGCCAAGTTTTATTTTCAGCAAGAATCAGAAACTATCAAAGGCAGTTTTTCACAATATAAATGACTTGACCATAGGTAATAAAATAGCACAAACCTAAAAGCCTAAATAACCATGTAAATGGGTTGTGTGGTTTTTGAGACAGATGGTGGAACACAACACTGATAGGTTATGAGTTCCAAGAAGAATGCCTTCCAGAGTATAACAAAAATGACTGAAGAAGCAGGAATATAAAGTGGAACCAAAATAGAAAAATCACAAAGATTTTTAAAAATTCAGAAGACAGAAATGGAGAACATATAGATTAATGTTACAATCATTAATTAAATTAATGATTGTAATTTAATTAATTAAAATCATTTAAACTATGATTATGTTAACAGAAGGAAGAGAAATGTGTTTCAAAAAGATCAGTAACATCAACTGCTTCATTCCATGTCATGTACAAAATGATAGAAAACTTGGCCACTCAACCATTCTATCAACTGCTGCTGGCCAATGCCCACCAACCAAAGTCATTGTAAAGAACTCTTAAATCTCCTTCTCTAATTTTAAGCTGCATAACAGGTGAATTAGAAACCACTGTCAAATAGAAGTTCTCATTTATAAGATTTTGTAGTCCCACTAGGACTCAAAATAACCAAAATAAATGTACAGACTATCCTGTTTAGGTAAGAATCAACAGTCACAATTTGTCAGAGGTCAGTAATAAATGAACTCCAGGAAAGCATGAACAAAGACAATGTAGTAAAATATTCAGGAATGCCAACTTCAATATTGACTCTGTCTTGGGCCATTTACAAAATAATATAACTAAATGGCTTGAGAATGTGTACTGAGCATATGATGGTTATAATATGCATAATATATATTAGGTGTATATGTAAATACATTTTCTCCCCTACCTCTGCCTCATCTTCCTTCACTCTCTCCCCTTCCTCTTCATCCCAGCTCTGCTAGCTTTCTCTCAGGATGTGTCATACTCCTTCATCACTCAGTTTTCTTCTCTTCTTTCTCTTCACCTGAGCCTCTTCCCCTTTAACCAGAGTTAACTCCTATTTAGGCTTAAGTCTCTTTTACATGTAATTTTCTCTCTGCTACTTCATGGAAACTTGCAGGTTTCCTTCCCTCTCCTAGTTGTGGCTACCTGCAATATCTATGTCTTAGGTAAACAATAAATTCCAAGAAAAGAGGGATCTTATTATTACTGGTTTTCTTCTTTTCACAATTGTGCTTCCAATGCCAGTACCTAGCCATAAGAATAACTGAATCAATATTTGTTGAAAGACTAAACGAAGAATTCTTTTAGTGATCAGGGTATTAGTCTCAACACTTTATGAAATCTCAGTGCTGCACAGTGACTTGATGTCCAAAAGGGAGATCTCTCTTCAATATGAAGGATAACTGAAAAACACAGTGTTTAAATTTTAAAGTGTAAAAGACACAGTGCAACTAACCGCCCCCCCAATACTCCAACCTTGTTTTGAGCACATTTATCTTTTTGTTCTTGCCACTTTCTGAAGCAGTTCTGAAAGTTGTTTTATGTCTTTAGATACATTGTGGCTCCCTCAATATCTGAATTAATTCAAAGCTTTTGTCTTTCATGGTCAATTTGACTCTGAGGAAGAGCCAGAAGCTGCATGGTGCCGGCTCTGGAAAAAAGGTGATTGAGGACTGACTATCTTAGTTACTTTTCTCATTGCTGAGACAAAGTACCAACACCCAAAGTTAAAAGGGAAAAGATTTATTTAGTTCACAGTCTGTAGAGGTTCCAGTCTATAATTGGTTCCAAGGCAGGGTGGCTTGGCAGAGAACAGTTCATGGTGCCCACACAGCAACAAAAGCAACAAGGGAGGAGACGTGACTCTTTCTGTCCCTTATACTCTATGCAAGCTTCCTGCCCCAGGGTGGGTGTAGCACTCGTGCCCTTAATCTTGTCTCACACACTCTAAATTTAGCCACCTCAAAAAATCCCTATGATTTCATGAGGTTTTGGGGTTACATTTAGATACAAACCATAATGAGGACACATCATAATGTTTTTATGAGCCTGTTTTTCCATTGGATGGCATTTGGCAGCCACATTCACCGTATTTTTGAACATTCTTTGCCAAGATGCTAATGAAAAAGAATTTTCAGGACTGTTTCAGAAAGTGGCAAGAATGATGGAATAACTATTATCAAAACAAGGAGTACTGTGAGGGTGATTAATGGCAATATGTCTTTTACTGTAATTTTTAAAAACACCATAGTTTTAAATTATCTTTTGTACATTACAGATTGAAATTATTTATTGAATTTCATGCTTCTGAAAGCAGATGCACTACTCAAGACTTTCCTGAGAATATTTTGGTGATCAGAAAAGTAACCAGAAAAAAATTTCAGACTGGAATTTAGGAAAAGTTAGAAGTTAAATGATGCCTCTCTTGCCTACTCAGACTGAAGAGGAAAGTGACTGGTAGCATTTAGTTATGTACAATGACAATTTTGTGGACAATGGCAAAGCAAGGTCTCCCAACCAAGTGGCAAGCACCAGAAGCTCTTCATGAGCCTGGAGTGATTTTATGGAGACCTGGAGCATGATATATTTTGCTTTACAAATAAGATGTGTTATTTTAATTTAATGCAAGGTGGTCGTAGTACCACAACTCTTGAGAGAAGGTCCTTATCTTGGAAGTAGGATGCAAACATCAACAAGTTAGGACTACAGCAGAGTGACTAGTTACACCCATAGATCTAAGGGAAAGTGCTACTATTGTCAAGGTGTATTGCTAATTTGCTGTATTACACCTTGTGAAAGACTAGCTCACTGAACCCTGGCTCCTCATAAGCAGACCTTATCAGGAATTATCTGCTCAGAAGTGTAGAGTATACTATTAATATAGGCATGGTTTTGTTTTCCTCCCTGGACACCAATAAGTTTGAGAAATACTGAATCTATGCCTTTCTTCTTGGAAAGTCATCGCTGATTTTGACAAGTCCTGCAGTAAAGAAGGCTCTTCAGCTCATTTGACCATGAAAACTTATTTTTCAGGAAAGACGCATGCATCATTCAAAATAATCTTGATAAGGATGTCACTTCACACCAGCTGTAAACCCCAGTGGTTTCAAATACCAATCTCTTCTGCACATTATATATCTACGTGGTTCACTGGCGATCCTGTGCCACACAGTCCTTACTCTGGGAGCCAAGGTGTCAAGAGCAGCTGCCGCCTGAGCATTTGGCTTGCTCTTTCAGAGAGAAGGTAAACCTTCCCACCTCAGAATCACATATAACTTTGGAATTTGGGATCATAACTCATTGGCCAGAACTAGCCAATACTGTTCCCAATCCTAAGGAGCTGATGAAGTACTGTCTTGCCCTGCACCTGGGAGGTGGAGAGCCAGAAATAGTCTACGAGCACCACTAAGGACTAACTCTGCTGACCCCATCACTAATGTTCACTGAAGTACAGTTGGGACCTGCTGTTGTTCATGAAACAAGGATTGATAGTTACTGTTTAAGAATTCCTAGCACCTGTTAATAAAGTTACATGACCATACTCAGGAAGAAGAATTGGAAGGCTGTTTTATAAAAAAAAAAAAATTTATTGGGGGATCTGTTTTGAAATTGTTTTGAAATTGAATTGTTTTATGAAAACAATTTCTTTTCACTTATAATGTCCAGTGGATTTCCCACAACAGATAAGAAAGTGATTTTCCAGCAAGTATCTCATTGCTTCTCTCAAATACAAATGTTATATAATGGAAAACATATATAATTTCATAATATTACCCATTTTGTTGTGTTATATCATAAATGCCCAGTTACAGTATCTTCTGCACAGGTGTACACAGTTAATAGTATTAATTAATAATCAGATAAATCACATGATAAGAACAATAAAGGACTCAAATAAACATAAAAATCAAATTATTTTGTGTTACTATTGTAACCCCTGAAAATTAGTTCTGATGATGTCTACTGAATCAAATTATCTGTCTTGGCATCTTGTTTGATAGTCATAAGTGTATCACATAATGACAGCACAAAAAAAAGACAATGATATTGCTCAGAAATAAGCACAAGTTCTCAGATGTCATCGCTTACATACTAAGCATAATAAAGATGCTTATCAAAGGTCATTCAAGAGTCTTTAATCCACTGTTTCTGTGAGAACCATAGGCTGTTAAATTCATGTCATTTCCTCAGCCAGCACTAAGTTCATCTTCAGTTCTACCTTATGTATTTCCTTTATACAAACATAATTACATAAACTAATACATTTAAAATTATTTTATCAGTGTTTAGGACACAGTAGTCACTAAGTCTTGGCTATTGTTACTATTTCATGTCTTACAAATGATGCTTTGTATGTCATATGTCTGCAGAGGGTCTAAAGTGTGAACTGCTTAACAAGTTCGATCTAGTGCTCCTGGGAGGGAGAAAATCTAATACCAAGACACGTTTTGCATTTTCCTTATTTAAAATGAAAAAGGCAAATGGCCTTAGAAGTGATCAAAATCATTTGTGTCTACCTTTAGAAAAATGTCTCCAAGCTACAGTGCAAATGGTAAGTGTTGAGAAGAAATAAAAAGTAATTTTTGATAACTGCCACAAAGATGCACTGATTAAAACAAATTTCCCTTCGCATTGCACATCTCCAGACTGTGGTAAATTTATTGCAACATTATTAAAACATTTTGGTAAATATTTTATTTTTATAATAATGAATCTGATAGCTCTAATATACTTTGTTTCATTTTACATCATCCACACCACCTTCTTCATTCCATTCACTTAATGCATCATCTTCCTGCCTGGGTACTCCTGCTGGCACACTGTCAAGAGCAGTTAAATCTTTATATTTCATAGAATCCATCTCAGAATGTATCTCAGTTGTAGAGGCTTTCGCCCCCCAGAAAGCCTTCACTGCCACCCTGGAAGAAAAGACGAAAAACAAAAACAAAAACAAAAACAAAAAATATGAAATAAAAATAAAAACTAATGAGATTCATATTTACACCATATATACATATATAATTTTTTTTTGCCTTTTAACAATTCAGTTTTAATTTGTGATGTATCTGCTCTATTGTGATAGTAAATGAGTCTTAAGACTTACCAAGGTGTTGTTCTCACAAAGACATTCTATTTTCATAAAAACCAATTGGTATGTTTCAATAGTCAAATTCTACCATTGTGAAAACTACAATTTGGCAGCACAAATACTCATTTAATAAGCTATTTTTTTATTTTAGCAATGGCTTTGTAACATTGTAAAAATTTCACTTACAACCTCTCAAAAGCCATGAGACTGTTTTTAAAAACATCTACTACAGGTATAGGCTTATAATCCCAGCACTCTGGGAGACTGAGATAGGAAGATTATAAACTTAAGCCCAGCGTAGGCAGTTTAGTGATTTAGCAAGACCCTGTCTCAAAAATTAAAAACAAATTAAATTAAAAAGAGAGTTGGAGATGTAACTTAGTTTGAAGGCCCAGGGTTCAATCTCTAGTAGCATCAGAGACAGATAAGAAAGAAGAGGAGGGAAGGAAGGAAGGAAGAAGGAAGGGAGGAAGAATGGAAGGAAGGAAGGAAGGAAGGAAGGAAGGAAGGAAGGAAGAAAGGAAGGAAGGAGAAAAGGAAAGGAAAAAAAGAAAAGTAAAGAAGGTGTAGCCCAAACTAGGAAGTTACAAGAGCAATGAAGGGAGTTGAATAGTTTCAAGACACTTTTAGGAGACATTATGAACAGTGTTTTGCAATTCATTGGAAAAAGGAGTGAATGTGAAAGAGGATATCAAAAGTGACAATGTAGCCTAGCCATTCACCTACCAATTTATAATTATGAAGCTCAACATGAAGATTATGAATATACAGATAATGACTCCTGTGGTCAGCACAAACACTAGGACTATATCAGTGTCTGGTCGGCTTGATCTCATCTGCATTTCTAAAGAAAACACATACATAATTATTTCTACCAAAAACAAAGAAACAAATATCTTAGTGGAAAGTTAATATTTGGAAAAGCTGTAGAAAAATGAAAAAACCGAAGAAAGAAAATTCTTAGTGAAATTTCTCTGCATGTTTAAAATATCTTTGTAAACATGAAAAAAGTTGAAAGAACTTGACAGTGAACATCTATATCACTAACACCTATATAGTCCATTAATACAGCATTTTTGCAATTCCTCTATTCACCCAGTCCTCTATAAATCCAGCAATTCATCTAATTTTTCATAAATTCCAATACCATTGGCAAACATCTGCACAGGTCCCCCAAATTCATCAGCAGGAATATTATTACTGGAGTACAACACTGCCTTACATTTTTTCTTTGCACACTTTATGCATAATGAATTTCACAAAGATTTTATATATTTAGTAAGTACAAACATACATATATAATCCAGTGTTGATCAAGACAATATATTAAATCCTAGAAAGTGCTCTTGATCTTTGCCTTACTCTCCAAATGCAACTACTGTCCTGATTTTCTTTCCAAGCATAGATTAGTTTTTCCTGCTCTATAATTTCATAATAGAAACATATATGATATGCTTTTCGGCATTAAAGCATTTTTTTCCTTCTTAGCACAATGATTTAGAGATTCACCACACTGTTAGATATAATTATATTTTTTCCTTTTTATTAAGTAGTATATTATAGTTTATTCTCTCATCATTAGAAACTTAAGGTTGTTCTAGATGTGGGATAATACATATAAAGCCCTGTAAATATTCTTCAACAAGTTGTCCTGTGAACATTTACTTTCAGGTATATTGAATAAATATTTTAGTACTGAAACTGCCACAAGATAGAGGTATGCTTAGTTTTCTGAGAAACTGAGAAGGCCTTGGGTTCAAGCCCTAGCACTGGAAAAACAAACAACTAAAAACATCTAAACCACTGCATATCTCATTGAAATTTTCTAAAGAAAAACAGGCTGAATTTCAGTACTCTCATTTCTTGGGTAAACAAAGTTTGTGTATATATTGTTTTCCTACAGCCATATAGCGAAGTATCACAAACTGGATGACTTTAAAACAACAGAAATTTATTGTTTTGTAGTTCTAGAGACTAGAAGCAAAAAAAGAAGTGTTGGTAAATCCATGATCTCTCTGAAGCCTCTAGCAGAGAATCCTGAACTAAAACTACTAGCCCTGTTTTGGAACAATACAGAGAAATCAACTTTGTCTTGAGAAAGAAAAGGAATTTTGAGGTCTGTTTTCCAAGCTTTAACTTATACAAGAGCAAGTACATGTTCCCTTCTAGACATGAAATAGGCTAACTTTTAAACAGTCCTACTGGGCACCAGGCTTTGGGGACAAAGTTCAAGAATGACCCAGATACCTTGATGTCATAAACTAGGGCAGTTAAGACAATTTTTACTGTGATCTTTTGGGGTTTTTTTTTGCCTTTTCAAAGTATTTTATCAAAATTATCCTTTTAATGTCACCTAATATCACAACAGAAGAGTGGCTATTAACTTCCATTATAAAAATTTTTCTTAAGGTGATTACTAGCACATTAAAGCAAGCTTAAGTAAATAGTTTATTTTTAAAAATTCACCTCAAAATGCTTGACCCTGTTTTCATTTCAACAAAAGATATATATTGTGCTATATATTGTGCGTTATCTCCAGACCACAACAGAAGCTTTTAATTGGAGTTCAGAAATAAATTCAAGAGATACCTAAATTCTCTTAAAATTATGTATAACTAGTGGAGGGAGAGAACCAGCCCCCATGGGAGGAAATCCCAGTCTAGAAACCAGAGCCATGCGCAGGTTGCTGCTAGCTTGGGGAGAGCCAGACCCACGCCTCTCTGTGTGAGTCAGTGCCATTTGCAGACTGCAGAGGGAGAGAACCTGGCCCAACAGGGAGGAGAGATCCCCACCAGGAAACCAAATCATTTTCATTGTTTTGTTGGGTTGGGTTTTTTTTCCTTTTGTTTTGTATATGTTAACTCTGATGGCATGAGCAGCAGTTTAAAAGATAGTAAGACATGTTATGGAAGCCATTATATATTTACTACTGGCTTGTTTTGATTTCCTTTATTGCATTCATTGTTTTGTTTTGTTTCTATTCTGTTCTGTTCTGTTCTGTTTGATTTTTACTATGTCTAAAGGTGGTATCTGCAGCTATTTTGAAGACAACAAAGGCACTGTGGTAACTATTATTGTTTTCATAAGGTTTGGAAGTCCTATATCACTTATTGTGGTTTGTTTTGATTGATTTTATTCTGTTTTATTTTCCTTGGTTTTATCCTCTTTAAAATAAATTTTTTTAAAAAAATTACATATAACTTTGACATGCTTGTATATAGGGACTTTTTTCTGGGAAAAGGTTTCAGAGCCTTGATTGGGCGCTTAAAAGAACTTGTGACCAAATCCCTCACAACAAAGATGATCACATTATAAATGGTTAAAAGCAACCGAACAAATGAAAATAACTACCTGGATATGGAGGATGGCACGGATTAAGCTAAAAGAAGCTGCAGGTGAATTCACTATAAGAAGGAAGCACAGTTTCTAACATGTAAACTTATGTTCAGAACAAGATTTTTTGTGACATTTATCAGTATTGTATTCTTGCATCATCCAAAATATTTTTGTCAAATAGGTTTTGGATAAAAATGTTCTTTTATGTTTCTCAATTTTATTTATTTTTCTATACATGCATTTTTGTAAGCATTCATGTGATATTCATTTACTCATTTTCACCTCTTTTGATGAAAGTAAAATCAAAAGTGTGTTTCAAGTTAAAGAATTAGTCTCAAAAGGACCGGCCATATCTGACACTACCCTTGTAAAAAGGAAGTACTATTTAATGAGAAGTCGCAGTGATATAAACCAGTGGTTCTCAAAGTGTGCTCCCTGGTGCAGCAGCAGCAGTATTGTCTGGGAAATTGTTAGAAATGCAGCCTCCTGTGCCAGCTCCAGCCAGGTTTACTGACTTCAAGCTGTAGAGGTGGGGCTGGGTAGACAGCTCTGCTTCATCAAAAAGTCCTGCAGGTGACTTTGATGCTCTTTAACATTGGAGAAGTAAGCAAACCAAACATGGCTGGGCACTTACCTTTCAATGTATAGACTGTGAATCTAACAGATGCTACCACTTCATTGCTCTCCAAAGTGTCACACTCAAAAGCCTGGGGATGAACATCTCTTCGTACTTCTAAGATTGCTGAATCATTTGAAAGTACAACAGGTTGCTATGCAAAAAGAAATAAGAAAGTTAGCAATGTTCTTCAGTGCACTTAAAAGGAGGAAACAATTTCTTTCCTTCCACAAAGGAAAAGTTGGCTGGGTGTAGTGGAGCACACCTGTATTCCCAGCACTTGGGAAGCTAAAGCAGGAGGATCCTCACAAGTTTGAGGTCAGCCTGGGTTACATAGTGAGTTCAAGGCCAGCCTAAACAACACTGTGAGACCCTATCTCAAAAAAAGAAAAAAAAAATCACCTCACTGACTCTTAGCCTAGTAAGATAACTGTGTAAATGGAGTTTGGAGTCCAACAACTCAGATTTCAAACTCAACCCTACCACTTCCTTCCTGTGTGGCTGTGAACAAGTTGCTCAATTATTTCCCAGTAAAACCATCTAATGCTACAAATTATTTCACGGTTATGAGGCATGTTAAAAGAGACTCTGAATTCAGGATATGCTTGCTACTTAAAAAGCTTTTAATTAATATTAGTGAGTTACTATTATACAACTCCTCCATGTGCCAATGAAAACCTGGCTTACAAAACAGAATGTTTTATATAAAATGAAGGCTTTTAAATTCTATCTGACTCTAAGGCATATATAAAAACTTAGTGTCACTAAAGAATGAAAACATTTGAATTCCAATAATAATAAAGTTGTATAATTTTTAATTTCACTTTTGGAAATTGCTTTGAAAAGACAGTTTTCTGCCTATTATCAGAACTGGGAAACAAAATTTATCTCTCACTAGAAAATATCAAGTTACATATGTTTATTACGTACTTGGTTTGGCCTTAGAAGTTTCCATATATATTTGAACCGATTTATAGGAAATGTATGAATGCAAGCCATTCTAACACTTTCAAGACTTTCTGAAATTGGTTGACTCCCTAAAAAAGAAAAATTAAATACATAAATCTCATTGGGCATTATAAAGTGCTTTACATATATTACTACTTTTAAAAACCTAGCTGGAGTGGTGCATGATCATAGTCCCAGCACTTGGAAGGCTGAGACAGGAGGATTGCTGCAAGTTTGAGGCTAGCCTGTGCTACAAAAGTGAGTTCAAGGTCAGCCTGAACTGCATAGCAAGATGCTGCCTCAAAAAGACAAAAACAAAACAAAACCAATCTCAGTTTTAAAGTATCATTTATGTGCTGGAATTCACAAAATCTTTTAAATGGGAGTTCGAGTATAGTAGAGCAGAATGATGGCTCCAAAAATAAAGTCAGCAAAACAAGCAGGGAAGGAGTCCCTGTTTTTTTATGCAGAATAAATTGGTGGTGAAAAGACCAGGGTGATCAGCTTGGTGATCTGTTACACTCAGCTCTGAGATAGGCTAGTGTTTTCCAATGTACTGGTTAGGAAACCTCATTAGAGATACTGAAGTGTCAGGATACCATAATTTGATACAGAACCGTTTTCAAAGTTCTCAATTTAAGGTTTACTAATCCACTGATAAAAAGCCATTACCAAGACACCACAGGTGTTTCACCACAACCCCCAAGTACAATGAGGTTTCAGTGGATTATAGAAGATGTTTTTGTTAAAATTTAGACATCATTTAAAAAAATGTAAAACAAAAGCAGACCTGTACTCAGAGCTGTGTGCAGAGAAGAACTATTTAAATTTTTATAATTTCCTTTCAATGTATCAATTGATGGTCTCCTTGTACCTGGTAACCATCTGAGGTTAAAGATATTCCCCGAGTGAATGTTTTCCTGGTTACCCTCTGATACAGAATTCACTCACAGCCACAATCTACTGGTCCACAACATTCTTCTACCTGAACAATGCGCTTGGATTCACCTCCAGGACACCCATTTGTTAATAAAACTTCTCTAAAACCCATACCTTGAGTGAAAGAAATGGAAAAATGTTAAGAAAAAACCTACTTGCAGAGGGTTTTTACTTTTTTATCTAGGTGTGTTTTCCTTTCTTTCCTTCTCCCTCTCACTCTCTGCCCTCCCTCCCTTCCTTCCCTCTTTCCTCCTGATTTCAGGAATTCAATTCCAAAATTCAGAATAATGACATTTAGAATTTTCTTAGGTCCCTCATTCTGAATTGTTCCATACAACAGTATTTTCTCAAGTGAGTTACATAAAGAACTAGCCCCTCTGGTTGTTCCCATGAGAAAAAGGGATTTCCTGACCACATACACATTTGAAAATGGGACATTAACATTAAAGAGATCTCGTTATGACAAGTTTTTAGAAACTTTTCAACACGTCAATAAATATGCTATTATATATACATTTCCAGTGATCTAGAATGTAAAAATTTTTGCATTTTAACATCTTTGAAATCAGAACACATTTATGACTGTGGCACATCAAATTGGCCCCTGTGTTTTTCCTTTTTGAAATACATAAACTGTGCTGCTTAGAGCCAATAAACTCAGATTTGGTAAACTACATAGTACATGAGCTCTCCCATGGGACTGCTTGGAGTGTGAAATGGAGCCTGTAATGATGGAAAAATCTCTTCTCACATCACTTAGAGATTTTGCTGAAATGCAAATCCTAACCAAATCTTTCTGGAGAATGCCTAAGATTCTGCATTTCTAACAAGATTCTTGTTGATGCTGATGCATCAAGCTTCTGTGGAGCATACACTGAATAGTAAAGGAATGATGCAAGATAAAAGATATCTTTTGATTAAGAGATGGCTGAGAATGGCTGCAGTATAGCTCCACTTAAATTTATGACAGATACTTGCATAAATGTTTTCCAAGCAGGCACTTTATGTATTTATTAGCCAAATAAAGTTCATGGAGAGGTACCTACTTGTGAGGTTTTTCCAAGTAATCCCAAAAAATCTTAAGTAGAACCAGAGACTAGAACAAAACTTTTCACTGCTAAATATTGTTTTAGGTTTTTCACTAAAGTGTTTGTCTTTTCCACATATGTAGTTGTTTTAAACTGAAAAGATTTCTAACACTTTAGAAATGAAATATTAAGGTTTTTTTCCTTAAAATACATTACTATCTAAACACTACAACTTTTACGTGTTACTTGTCCATCTGTCCCTATGACAGTATGCATTTCTTCAAGGCAGAAAATTGTGTGTTTGGTTCATTCCTGAATCCTGAGCATCCATAACAATTCCTGATACTAAGTAAACAAAAAGTTTTCAACATGCACAAAATCACTTAAGTAATTTCTTTAATAAAGGAAAATATCAATTACTAGAACTATCATAAAAGTAATTCTCTGAAAATTTCCTGAGTAAGCAGCAAAAAAAAAAAGGTAGACTATAAATGAATAACCACAGGTTCTTACATAATTTTCTTTCATTTGGTCTCTTCACTTACTGTAAAGTTAAGGTAAAGACCAAGTTTAAAACTACCCTAAGAAGATGGGCAAGGCGGCACATTCCTGAAATCCCAGTACTGTGAGAGGCCCAGACAGGAGGATCACAAATTTGAGCTCAGCCTGGGCAATTTAGTAACTTAACAAGGACAGGGGTTGGCAGCTCAGTGCAAAAGCTCTGGGTTCAACCCTCATTACTGCAAAGACAAGCAAACAACTGCAACACAAAAATACTATCCTAAGAGATAGAATATAGGAGTTGCCAGGAGAAGGGAAAAGAGAGCAATGGAGAGTGAGCGTTTAATGGGTGTGGGGTTTCAGTTAGAGCTACTGAATTTAAAAGTCATTAAAATGGAAATTTTTGTAAGGTATATTTTACCACAATAAAAAAGCTATATCGAAACAATTCAGATATACATTTTGATGAAAATTTTAACCAAAAGTATTCTGAACTAGATGGAATGTTTGTATTCTTATCTTCTAGTTATTATTTACTCCTCATCACTCATTTTCTAATGTTCTACTTAGGATAAATTTAATTTTGCTGTGAATTACCTATTGTCTTCTCAAAGGATGATGCTTGAACCAGTTAGATCAGCTTCACTGTAAACTTGTTAAAAATTCAAATTCTATCCACAGTCTTAGTTAGAAACCCCAGTAGGGTAGATGTTTGAGAGTTACTAATCTATTACAGTATAGGTAGCTTTAATCCCACCCTCATGTATGAGACTGTATGTGCAACTTCTGTATATGGAATGATCAAAGTAAGTCATTTTTTTACCATTATCTTCCCCAGAAAGCCAATATCTCTTTTCTCCAAGATATAACATAAAAAACTGGAGAACAGAGAATTTAGAATAGACTATTACAAATAAGCATATTTCTTGATAGACTTGCCAACACAGTATATGGGAAGACATCTGTGAGATGCACTGGAAAAATCTCTCATGTTCTGAACATCTGTGAGATAGGGAAATTTTTACTTTTGTGAAAAGTTTATATGTCAAAAAGTAACAGGCAGTTGGTTTAAAATTTAGGGGTTATGAACTGAAAACATCTTACCTTTTGAAGCAATCAGCTGAGTGTTGTGTGCAAACTATAGTTATTAGATACAGAAGGTAGTAAGAGATGAATGTATAAATATTACAAATAATAATCTGTTTTTACTCCCCCTGAAATTACAATATGAGCTCTTCATCTGCTTTGTGGTACTTACCACATGTGGTTGTACACATTCCAAACTCTACTTCTTTGACTACTGTCTTGTTCAAAACTAAAGTATAAAATGCATTATTTAATAATATAAAACTCGTTGTTATGCATTTTATTGTGTACAGACTAATAGCCTTTATTTTGGCAGATTCATATATGCTTATAACATACTTTGGTCATATCTGCCCCCCATCTCATTGCTCTTCTATCCCCCTTCCTCTCGTTTGAGACCTTTTTGCTGTAGTCCCCCTTCTACTTACATACAAAAACTTCTCTAAGTGAAAAAACTTCTTACTTGGAGGAATACAAAGCCATTCCTTGTATATCTGTTGTTATCATCTAAATCGAAAGAAATCTAACCCTTTAAAGAAGTTCACAAAGTAGAAAAGTAGGAAATAGGTATTTCAACTTTGTACATAGCTTACGTGTTTTCTCCATCAGTTAATACATGATGAGTTAAAATTCTATTTGAAAGGAAAACCACAAAAAAACCTTTGAATTTTATGAAATTTTTTCCTACTTATTTTCCCAAAAAAGAAAATGGTGCATAATTTTCATCCAAAATGAAAATTTTAATATCAAGTATTCATTAAAGTATAAAGTATCTATAACTATAAAAGTTATAGATTGGTTTTACTCATTTCCAGGTTAAAATAGTGAATTTAAATTTTCCAAGAATTTATTTTAATGCTTTATTTAGCAGGAAAATCTAGGAATATAATCATTTGAAAAGTTATTCTTAGTTGTAAATCACATTTCCTTTTTTTCTAATCATATTAAAGTTTGGCTTGAATTCCAGTAACTACAGTGTATAATCAGCTCTTCATAGCATAGATTAGAGCTGAAATCTCAGTAGAAAAAAACAAGGTGTTAAAAGATAATTTGTAAAACACACTGTATCTTGGGGCAAGAAATCACATGGGAAAGCACATTGAATTTGAAGTCCAAAGAGCTGCCTCTAGTACTAATTAGCTGTGAGTTTGAGCAACTTAATTAAATTCTGTCAGGCCCAGTTAAATCTTCACAAAATTTGGAAGAATTTCTCTCATCCTATTCATCTTAAATAAGAGTTTGTGTGTGAAAGAATTATATAAATTGTTTAGCACTATAAATATGCTTAAGATATAATCTTACCCAATTCAAACATTTTGTAGTTATTAGTTTCATATATTACTAAGAATTCTTTTAAGTTATGATTATTGCAAAATTTCAATAGCTTCTTAAACACTGTATCCTATACTTGCAAGCACCAAATTCAGTAGCTTGAAGTAGGCACTTAATACATATAAGTAAAACAAGATTTGACTTCCTAAATAAATGACTAAACTATCATGGGGGATGATCAACTTTGATTCTACATTTTTCTGCTTTGAATGCTTGAATACTTTCAGCTGGTACTTTATAAAACAATGAACACAGAAAAACATGGCTAAGGGTTGGGGATGCAGTTGAGTTTTAGAGCTCTTGCCTAGCATGTGAGAGACTCTGGGTTTAATCCCAGAGCCAAGGATTTATCAAATCCTTGTCTATATAAATGATATAAAATATATTGTAAAGGTATATAAAAAGGTATATGAGGCATATAAAAGAAAGGTATTCATCTAACATAGTATTCTTGTGATTTTTCCCTTATCTTGAAACTGTTATTATATCTTCCATAATTATGTTTCATCACTATGTTTTAAAAAAAATAAAACTGAAGAATGACTGAAGGGCTGAGGATATAGCTCAGTCTCACAGAGCCTGCCTGGCAAGCACAAAGTCTTGAATTCAAGTCCCAGTTCAAAAAAAAAAAAAGAATGAAGTTTCCCAGAAATATGATGTAATTGTGAAATAAATCATAGCTATTACCAGTACTGTCTGATTTTTTATTTCTTTACTCAAAGTGTTACGTTATCTTAAGGGCTGTATGTGAAAAGTCTAGAAGCATCTTCTTTGTAGTCTGTCTCAGTTTCGATGAATAAAGTTGAGATTTCAGAATTTATTTTTTTGCCCACAGTGGCAAAGAGAATAAAACTGACAGAGAAAAACATTTCATAATTATTGAATGAATCAGAAGATGAACACAGAAATATAGCACTTTAAAACATAATGATGGTGAGACTGACTGTATAAACAAAAATCTCAATGACAGACGGTATATTAGATGAATATCTTGGATGAATTTTCTCTAACTTAAGAATGAATGAACAAACATTATATTTCTAATGATGAAAAGAACATAAGGAATTCTCATCCAGTTCCAACTTTCAAGAGAAAGGGTTGATCCTGATGTATTTTATGATAATAACGTAAACCACACTGTTTTTCCAAAAGGCTAGGGACAATATTTTTCTTTTTTGTGGTGTTCACCCACAAATATTCACTTGATAAGAGTTATAAGTGTGTAAATCATGAAGGCAGGTGTTTCTGTAAAGGTAACTAAAAGAAGATAGCTGGCATAGAAATAAATAAAACATATTGAGTTAATCATTCCAATTGGTGTTTATACATCTAAAAACAAAAATATTTAGCAATCATGCAGCAAAATATGGCATTCTTCTCTTCAACAGAATGTGCCTTCATAGTCTTAAAAAGTTTTGACAATAGAAATAGAAAAATAACTTGAATGAAGATAAACTAGAGATGTACTTAAAATCTGGAATCGCTATTTACACGATGAATATGCTCCAGATTCATGCTTAACAGCTAAACATTAGTTGCATTCAGATTACTTGATCCAATTAGAGCATGTACATCTTCAAAACTATGACATACTGAATAAAAATTTGAGGTTTGCTTATGTTTAAGTTCTACTAAAATTTCTAATAAGGATGTTTTCATTGACTAAGTTTTGTAAATTACTTGGAAGTGATTTATAACTGAAAAAAAATTAGCCTTCTAGCTAGTAAGTGGTGATGATTATTTTTACTGGTCCATTAAGATTAGAAGAGCTATACAAATTTTATCAATAGTCCTGTTTCTGGTCTCTGATACCCTGATGGCTTGCAGCTCTGTATTCTCAATTTCCCCAGAAAATTCACTCAATCATAAAATTGTAAAGATGATATACCAGAAGGTACCTGGAATCTCTGAAGTCCACAGATGAGGAAACTGAGACAATGAGAAAATAAGTAACATATTTAAAATTGAATCTGAATGTAAGGCATTATAACACCATCACTTGGGTTTAACCTGAATAATATCTAGCATTTTACAGCTAGAAGCATCCCGTGACCAGTTTAATACTAAAACTGTTCACTTGATTACTGTAAAGGATAGAATGGAGCAATAGCTACTATGTTTTAGAATGTTCTCTTCTTTCCTACTCATTTTTCTTTTTCCCATTTTCAAAGGACCTATTCTGAGCTCTCTGAAATATAATGTTATCAAGATAGTACAAACCTGGATCCCACTATCAACCTCACATAGTCAATTTCTTTCTGATGCTGGTCACTATCTGTCATCAGGAAGAAAAAAAAAAGGCTGATAGACACATGCATCCATTCTATATGTATAGATAGAGAAGATAGGAGAATGTCAAGGATATTAAAATTTTCAGCTGTATCATTTATGGGGGACGGGAATCACCTTCCTTTAGAAGGCTGCAAACTTGCAACTGACCTTTTGCCTACCAGCATGCGTCACTAATCCATATAACATGTACCACAGCTTGTCAACTTTTATAGCTTAATGAGTCAGCAGTATAGCGCAAATTTATGTACCAAGCACAGGCTTGGTTAATACGTTATCACCTAACGGTGCCGTTAGTTGGATCCCTTGATAGGTGTTTTCCACTGGCACTATTACTTTGAAGTTAAACATACAAATCAAACCCTATCCTTCTGCAAAGGTGCTGAACGGTAGGCAGTGCATGAAGCTGACAAGTGACTTTGCGACAGTTTTGTTAGCATACTAGTCTATATGTGTCACAGTAAAGGGAATTATCAATTTCACTGTGTTTCCATCAAAGGGAAGGAGGACGCCTTCAAGCATTCTGTAACTTCAAAAAGAAATTTACAATGGAAAGGTGAAATGACTACAAAAAGTCAAGATGATTCCCTTATGTAGCACAGCCTTCCTCTTAATTGCACCCCTTAAAAATGTTTCTCCTTCTCAAGAAGTATTTAAAAGTATACATCCTTCTTCAAGGCCCTACAATGCACAGAATCGATAAACTCGGGCTCATGGACGAGACAGCGCTCTACAGACGGCAGCATGGCTAATTCTAGTTTTGCACAAAGAGCAGGCTTTTGCCCTCCGCGGAGCCTCAGCGCGCCCCGCAGGGAGCCTCCTCCCTCACCATCATCCCCTGCCTCAGTCGGGCCTTCCTTCTCTGACACTTCGTGGTAGCTGTCGTCGTCGTTCTCGCCTTCGCTGTCGCCGTCGTTGTCCCGGTTGAGGGTGAAACCCGACTGCTGAAGGGCGGTGACGTTCGTCGCGCTGCAGGACCGAAGGCCCGCCAGGAGCAGCCAGCCCACGGCCAGCAGCAGCCCAGCGGAGCAACCCGCACCCCCGGGGCTCATGTTCGGGCCGCCGGACGGCCGCTCAGTGCACAGCGGCGGTCCCCGCTCCGAATAGAAGCCGCGTGGAGGGGAGAAGCCACGACACAGCCGCTCCGAACTTCGGTGCCCGGCCCATTGAGGCGTCAGGGCTCGTCACGGCCTTCGGCGATCGATCGGCCGCAGCGGGGCTCCACGCCGCAGGCGCGCTCTGGGCGTGCGGGGCTGAGCCGGGCCCGGCCCGCGGAGGGGGCGCCCTTTCCCGCCCGCCAGAGGCCCTGCCCCCAGCGTGCTCCTCCGCGAGGCTGCCGGGCGAGCGCCACCTCAGGTTAACCTTATGACCTTCCTTTTTCGCACTTTCTGCTCTTTCCTCTTTCCAGACTAGATGTCCTAGACCCTCAAGTGCTGGTCGTGTGACTTGGTTTCAGAATTCGCTATCCAAGATACCCAACCTGGTATGTATCTGGAAAGATTCGTCACCAGTCTTATTAAGTATGGGACCCCAAATTGCATCTTAGAACTGCAGGTGAGGTTTGTCTGTAGGGGAAATCAGAGAGATCTAAAAAGCACCCGTGTAAATGCAACTCAAGTGTGTATTCTTATTTTAAGGGTTTGTGTTGCACCATCAACTCTGTGGAAGACACCTTCAGCTAATAAGGGTGAGGAGAGAAAAGAACTGTCAAACTAATTTGTCCTCATTCTGTTTCTGGGTAGCTGATGTTTTGGGTACCAATTATGGGACATGGGACTTAACTTTCATTCCTGTAATTTTTCTTCTGACTTTTGATCTTGTGTGTTTTTTTCCCTTGTCTAGAGATACGTTTGAATCATGATTCTATGGTCTTAACATGTTAAACATTTCTTCCAAGATCGATTTGAAAAATACTGCTCCTTCAGGTCACTGCCAAAAATGAGAAAGAGTACAATAGGTCAAGAATAAAACCTTGCAAGGTCATTTTAACAAAATGCTCCATTGATCTACACATTGATGTAAATGAATCTGTTCTTTCACCAAAAAAAGAGTTAACATCTTTTACTAAGATTGACTTGGACTAGAAACAAGAATACCTTCCTACAATACCATGGCACTTTCACTTGAATCAGTAGAAAATATCAGAGCCTGAATATAACTCTTAAGTGCCTTATTCAATATCTGTGTATCCAATTATGTCATAGCAAGAAATGAAACTGAATTAAGTTCCTTCCTGCATGATGTTAATTTCAATAGTCTAATTAATTCATACTTCTTCAGGAATAGAAGCATGGACTTAGAAGCTTACAAATCTTTTAAATTCTCCAATCCTCCTCGTTATTGAGGACCTAAGGAACTGGAGAGATTAAACAACAAGCACAAGACCATCCAGCAAACTCTTTGCAGAGTTGCAGCTCACAACCAGATGTGCTGAATGCTCTTGCAATGCTTTGTGATTCTTATAATTTAAAGTTATTAATGAAGATGCACTTAATGTAATGACTCAGTGTCTGAGTTCAAGCACTAAAAGCAAATTAGGGTTGGCATTTTTGTTTGTGTTATTCAAAGTTTGATTTCATATAGTAGTTACAGTATAATAGCTTTTTGTTACTGTTGTTTTTGAAAAGATGTGTATGTTATCATATGTACTTTGACAGTATTAAAATTTTTGTAATTCAGAATTAAGAGTCAGATACTACAGGGTGAATTTGAGGCTTCAACTATGACTTTTGGAGCATTTGTTTATCCAGTCTCAGCAGACTAACAGGTAAGCAGAGAACTGAGGTTCTTCAGAGCCACTTATTTGTAACAAAAGTAGATGACATGAAGCAAAACTCACCATTTTTATTTGAATTGTTTTTCCTCTCAGAGAGGTTTCTAATATTGAAAAGGTAAGAACTTCTAAAAATTGTCAGTATTTAAATTTGGGTTGGTATTGGTAAAGTGTCTCTGGGAATATTACATATGAACTAAAATACTATAGCATATGACAAGATTACAAGGATTATTAAAATGGGAAAGTTAAAGATAGTTTTGAGAATAAAGATCTTTTTGATTCATGAGCAAATAAATCATTTTTTGAATGCTGAGAAAAGTAAAATATGATTTCAAACAGGAACTTTAAAAAGAAGATCTATAAGTATTGTCATGGATAAATTGTTGACTGTTTCAAAGTCAACTTTAGGGTCTGTCTTCCTGAAGGAACCCATTTTGAGCCGAGGAAGTGCCATAAAGACTACATTAATGGCCTAATAACTCCAAAGGTAATCCAAATGAGTTTCAAAGAGGAACTTCAAAGTATAACTCTGAAATAAAGAATATTAAAGTTATATCTCCAACAACAGCAGTATATCATTTGTAAAATAGTGTATGATTTGTATAACAAATTGTGTTCTTGTATAAGAGCAATATATCTGTCCTTAAGAAACATATTCACTCCTAGGTGATGCCAAGAATAAATGAAAGGCAAAATTTTAACTGGATCTATGGAAGGTTTGACCCTGTTCAGAGCTGTGGATACCAAGGAACAGGACTCCAACCTCAGTCCTCAATTTGCAGCTATGACTCTGCTCCCCTCAGTTTAGTTTGTTAATATGATAAATTATACTGACTGATCTTCTAATGTTGACCCAACCCTGTATTCTTGGGAAAAATCTACTTAATTATGATATGCTTTTATGTATTGATGCATTCATTGGCCAGTTTGTTTAGAACTTGTACATCTATACTGATGAAGAATAGTGGTTTAGTTTTCTTTTTTGCAATATCTTTATCTAGTTTTGGTATCGCTGAATACTGACCTTGTAGATTGAGTTGGTAACTCTTCCATGTGCCTTTTCATAGTCACTTTACAGGCACTGGCACAAAATATCCAACACCTAGAATTTAAAGGAAGAGTTTTATTTGCCTTACAGTTTCCTGTGAGTTCCATCCTGACTAATACTAGTATCTCATAACATTTTCTGTCCACTTTACTTTTAAGTTATTGTAACCTTATGTTTTAGTTGTTTGGTTTAGTACAGTTCTGGATGTGAATAATGGCAAGGCTCACCTGGGTGTGGGTTGCACCAACCAATAAGTTTGCACGCACCAATAAGTTTGCACCCTGAATGGAATAAAATGGGAAAGACTGCTAGCTGCTTTCTGCCTGCTGTGCCATGGACTGTTCCTCCTCTGCCATGCCTCCCTGCCTTGGAGCCAGCCAACTGTGGACTGAAACCTCCATAAACTGTGAGCCAAAGTAACTTTAACTTGTATTTATTTTATATCCTTCTCATTTGCTGAATTTGTTTATTTCTTCTAGAAGTGTTTTTATGAATTTTTTTGGTCTCCTGTATAAAGAACTGTGTCATCTACAATAAAGATAGTTTAACTTTTTCCTTTACTGTATGCATCTCTTTATTTCTTTCTTTTGCCTTATTTTTCTGGCTCAAATTTCAAGTAGTATATTGAACAATAGTGATGAAACTGGACACAGTTGTCTTATTCCTGATTTTAGAATAAAAGCTTTCAGTTTTTTCCCATTTAGTGTGATTTTTTGGCAGTGTGTTTGTCATAAATAACTTTTGCCAGTTTGAGATAAGGTCCTTCTCTACCTATGTTCATTGTGAACCATAGATTTTGGTATGTTTTGCTTCTGTTGTCTTTTGATTCTAGAAACTTTTATTTCTTTCCTGATATCTTCTGTGACCCACTGACTATTTAGTAATGTATCATTTCATATTCATGTGTTTGTGTATTTTCTGTGGTTTCTTCTGCTCTTGATTTGTAACTTCATTTCACTATGACACAATACTACTCAGGGGATTGTTTCAGTTCTTTAAAATTTATTTCAGCATGCTTTTTGGCTTAAAATGTAGTCTATTTTAGAAAAGGCCCAATGTGCTGAGAAAAACGTGTATTCTGTTGTTAGATGGAACACTCTGTTGAATATCTGTTAAATCCATTTTGTTCAGTAGTGTGGTTTAACTCTGAGATTTCTTTGTTAATTTTGTGTCTGGTTGACAAGTCTAACTGTGAAAGAATGTTGAAGTTTTCTGATATGGTTGTATTAGTATCTGTCCCTTTATGTCCAGCAGTTTATAAAGTTGGGTGCCCCAACATTTGATGCATAGATATTTATACTTGTTATCCCTTCCTGTTGAATTGTTCTCAGTGGGTAGCAGCCATCTTTGTCTCTTCTGACAAGTTTTGACTTGAAGTCTGCTGCGTCTGAAAACAAGACAGCTTCTTTTACTTTCTTTTGGGCTCTGGTTTCACAGAATTTCATTTTCCTTCACTTTTAGTCTATGAGCTTCCCTTTGGATAAGGTGTGTCTTCTATAGGCAATATGTGGTTGCATTTTGGGTTTTTATAGTCTACCTGGATATTTCCTTCGATTGTGGCATTAAAACCATTAACATCTGTGAGTTATTATTATAAGGCATTTACTGAATCGTATCATTGCTCTATTTTTCCAGTGCTGGTTCCTTTGTTTTCTTCCTTTGTTTAATTGCTCTCCCACTTAGACTTATACTTTCCTTTGGGCCAATTGGTGCTGGTAGCCTCTGTATCTCTAGTATCCCTTTGAGTACTTTTTGCAATACTTGGTTAGTATCCTGTATTTCTTTAGGATGTCTTAGTCATGGAAAGCCTTCATCTTTCTGTCAGTTTTGAAGGCTAATTTTGCTAGATGTAGAAGTCTGAGTTGATAGTTGTTTTGTTTAGGGTTTGAAAAATATTACTGCAATCTCTCCTGGTCTTTACTGTTTATGGTGAGAAATCCACAGTAATGCTAATGGTATTGCCTAAATAGGTTCCTTTCTGTTTTTCTCTAAATCCTGTTAGTATTCTCTTCTTTTAGTGAATTTCTGGAATTTTGATAATGAGGTGTTGTGGAAAGGTTATTTTCTGATCATGGCTATTTCAGTTCTATGTGCTTCTTGTATTGGAATATTGAACTCTTTATTTGGAAAATTTGGAAAATTTTCTACTGTGATTTTCTAAAGTAAATTTTTTAATAAATTTTAAATTGTCTTCTAATTTTTCATTTATTCTTAAATTTTTGATATTGCTTTTCTTTTGATCATCTAGCACCTGTTGGATCAAGCTTGCATAGTGTCCTGTCACTTTTAGGATATCACTGAATTTGTGATCTACATGTGCCTTGTTTTCAGTTTCTGACAATGTATTGGTCCTGCTTTCTATTAATTTCATATCTTGTATTTATACTTGTCTTTTTTTATAATTTCTAACTCTTTATCAATTTAGTCATTGATATCTTATATTGTCATTTAACTTTATTTCTTCTTTAAGCTTGTTGAGTATTTTATTAGTAAAATTTTATATGTTTAATTAATTCCTTTTAAGCTTGCTAAACATGTTATGAAATTTCTTATGTGTTTCTTCTTTGAGATCTTCAAACATTTTGACCATTTGACTGCTGAGTTCTTTGCCTGTAACTTCCTCCACCCCCAAATCTGTGAGATAAGCTTTTGAGAGCCTAAGGATTTTTAGAGGATCTTTTTGCTTTACTTTCTTGTATTTTTATTGTTTTTGTGCCACAGGTTGAAGATTCATTAAAGCAGAGAAACAGTCCCTATTGTGTGAATTTCTTTAGTTAGAGTGTTTCTCCCTGTGATATGTCCTTGTATTTAGCTGAGTTTTGGTGTTTGTGCCTCTTTTTAGCCTACTCAACATAATATTTGAGTTTTCTTAGTCTCTAAGCTTGTTTTAGAACTTGATTCCCAGCATCACATAGAAAGAAAATGAACTACAGTAATGATGATGACATAAAGACTAAAATACTAGCATCTAGTAAAAACCAATTAATCTTAAAAACTATGCAACCATTGACAATGACAAAGAAATCATCAATCATAATAGGGTCAGAGACAAGTTAGATATTCATATACCATAAGAACGAAGAAAAATCACAATTGTACCACCCATATCAATGGAAGAGATGTACAATAATAATATAGACACAAACAAACAAAAAACAAATATTGTCATGTGCCAAAGAAAGCCTCTTTAACAAATGGTACTGGCAAAACTGGCTATTCACAGGCAGAATATAGAATCTAGACCTATGTCTATCACCATGTACTGATCTAACAGTAAAATGGGTCACAGATATAATTGTTAAAATAATAACAATTAATATATTGAAAGATAAAACCCTTGAAGACATAAGCATAGAAAAGGGCTTTCTGATCAGAACCCCAATTGCACAAGAAATAACATCAAGAATCAATAAATGGAATTAGATAAAATTAAAAAGCTTCACAGCAAAGGAAACACCCAACACTGTGAAGAATGTGCAAAATGGGTGCAAGAATGTGAAAAATGCATAATTCCATCAAATGTTGAAAGAATTAATATTAATTCAACATTACCTCAGAAAGTAGAGAGGGTGTTCTTATCACGAATAGGTGTAGAATTATGTTTTGGCATCAATTGATACAATTGCATGAATATGATATCTTACAATGATGGATTTTTAATGTACTATTAGCCTTGCATCCCTGAAACAAGCCCCACTTGACTCCAGTATATAATTCTTTTTTTATATTGCTAAATTTTATTTCATAACATTCTGTCAAGGATTTTAAAATCTACACTCATGAAGGTTATTGGTCTGTTGTTTTGTTTTTTCATTTGTTCTGCATGCATCTGTCTGGATGTCAGTGAAAAGTGGACTCTTAGAATGAGCTGGGCAATATTCTTCCTCTCTGTTTTCTGAAAGGGATAATGTAAAATTGATGTTAATTATTTTAATATTTGATGGATTTCCCCAGTTAAGTCATTGGGCCTCAATATGCCTTTTGGGAGAATTTTTAAATTACAAAATAAATTTCCTGAATAATCATAAGGCCATGCCAATGGTCTTTGTTTCATGCTAGGTAGCTTATGTTCACCTGTGCTTTTTGAGGAATTGGTCCATTTTGTTTAAGTTGTTAATTTTAGGAGTACAGTTTTCATAGTGTTAACTTGATTGTCTTTTAATATCTGCGACATCTGTCATGACATCCCATCTCATTCCTGATATTCATAACATGTGTCTGTTTTTTGTCTTCCTTAGCTTTGCTAGAACTTGGTCAATATTCTTTTCAAAAAGTATTGCTTTTAGTTTCATTAATTTTCTCTGTTTTGTTTTAGTTTTTTTCAGGTTCTATTCTTATCTTTATTACTGGTTCCTTTTTGTTTGCTTTGGTTTGTTTTGCTCCTCTCTATGTCCCTAAGGTTGAAGCTTATATTCTTGATTTGAAACTTTCCCTTTTTTCTAATGTAAGCATTTAGTGCTATAAATATCCTTCCCACCATTCCTTGTGTCCCTTAAATTTTGATATATTGTGTTTTCATTTTTATTTAATTCAAAGTGCTTTTTAATTTACTTTGAGATGTCCGATTTGAGCTATAGCTATTCATCAGAATATTTAGTTTCCATGTGTTTGGAGACTGTACTGTAATTTCTTTCTAACTGAGTTCTAGTTTGATTCTATTGTGTATCATTTCAAATCTTTTAAATTTGTTTAAGTTTATTTAGTGGCCTGGAATATAATATATCTTTGTATGTGTTCCATTGACACTTGGAAATAATCTGTATTCTGCTATTATTGGGTTGCTTGTTTAATAAATGTCAAGTAGGTATTATTGGTTGATGATGCTGTTAAATTCTTATATATTCTATATGAGAGAGTAGTGTTGAAACCTCCAGTTACAATTTTATACTATTTCTTACTTCAGTTCACTAAAGTTTTGCATCATATATTTTGCATCTCTAGTGGCTTCTCAAAAATCACTATACTACGTTCTCTGATGGACAGTGTCTTACAGACTGTATTTATACCTTTTCCTGGCTTGTTTTTACTTGTTTTCTTTGTTTTTTGAGGGAAGGGCAGGACGATAAGTTGTCATCCATGACAAAGTAAAACTATATCCTTCTATTCCACCCTTGACCTAAGCCAAAGTCTCAAAATGAGTTTTAATTGTATGAGAGGTAATGGGCTTCTTCCCTGTGTTCTTATTTCATAAATGAAAGTCTAGGAAATTCAGACCTTCTGAAAACTTTGATGAAATATCAAGAAGTAGTAATTAGTCTAACTGTGTATGGTTCAGTGTTGTCATGGACAAGACTCTGGAACTTTCTCTTAAAGGCTAGGCTTTGCTCTGAGTGCACTTTTCCTACATGTTGATTACCAGTTTTGATTTAGTGTCCAGAGCTTTCTGAATGTTTATTATTAATATACTAGTAGGTAGAGTTGTTTCCTTGTAGGATCCAAAGACTTAGGGAGTATTGGCTAATAAACATCATCACTCAATACCACTGGGAGACATCATTGGTAGGCATTAGATGATTTTCTCAAGAGATAGGGAATAATTGGAAAGTATCTGTACTTTCCACTCAGTTTTTCTGTAAAGCTAAAACTAGTCTAAAAGCTAAGTCTTTTTGGAACTGGGAGTGTAGCTCTGTGATAGAGTACCTTTGTAGCATACATGTCCAACTTCATGGAATAATTTCACTGCCCCAAAAATCATGTGCCTATTGATCCTTCCCTCCTCATTTTCCCCTTGACAGCCAGTGTTCTTACTGTCTTCAGTTTTCCCTTTTTCAGAATGTCCTATAGTTATGATCATATAGTATGCAGTCTTTTGAGATTGATTTCTTTAATTTAGAAAATTTCCATGTCTGTTCACTGCTTGGTAGCTTGTTTCCTTTTATGGTGAATAATATTCTGCTGTAAAGGGTATGACAGTTTATTTATTTATATTGACTGATTTCAAATTTTACCAATTATGCATAAACTTCTATAAACATTTGTGTACAGGTTTTTATGTGTTTTAGTAAATAATGAGGAACATAACTGATGGATATATAGGAAGAATATGTTTAGTTTTTAAATATTGCTAAATTGTCTTCCAAAAAGGTGATGCTGTGTTGCATCTCTACAAACAGCAAATGAGAGTTGCTGTTGCTTCAGTCCTCTGTATCATTAAGTGTTTTGGTGTTTTGGATTTTAGGTGTACAGTAGTGCATCATTGCTGTTTGAACTTGAAATTCCCTAATGACATGGTGTGGAGCATCTTTACATGTACTTCACTGCCAAACATAAACATTTTTGATGAAGTATCTGTTCAGACCTATTATCTATTTTTAATTAGGTTGTTTATTTTCTTATTGTTGAATTTTAAGATTTTTTTGTTGTTGTTTTCTTTGACTACTAGTCCTTTATCAGATATGTGTTTTGCAAATATTTTCTCTTAGTCTCTGACTTGTGTTTTTATTCTCTTAATTAGTATCTCTTGAGGATCACAAGTTTTTAAATGTTAATGAAACCCAACTTACAAAGTTTTCCTTTCTTTTGGTAGTATATCTATGAAATTATCACCAAGCCCAAGATAGCCTAAATGTTTTCCTGCTTTATCTTCTAGGAATTTTATAGTTTTGCATCTTATATTTAGGTCTGTCATCCATTTTGAATTTTTGTGTAATGCATGAGGTCTGAGTGTAGATTCATTTCTTTGTATATGAATAACCAATTTTATTCCTGAGCATTTGTTGAAAAGACTCTCCTTTACTGGATTGTCTTTGCTTTTTTTTCAAGGATCCATTGATTGTATTTGTTTAGGTCTATTTTTGGCCTCTCTTTTCTGCTTTGTTGAACTATTTTTTTTTAACCAATACCATACTGTCTTTTTTTTTTTTTGCTTTTTTTTTAAATTTTATTTAAAGAGGAGGGAAGCAAAACAGAAAAAAGGGTAGAAACAATACAGAATTTCAAAAAAATAAACAGTAAGAAATCACTATTTGATACATTGCATATTGTCTTCTTGGATATAGTTGTTCCAGTTACAAAATTAAAGCATACAAAATGGACATTCAAACAGTGAGGCTGCAAACAGTTCTGTTCACCGATCCAACAAAAACTTAGTAACATGGTTATCAATCCTACACACTTAAGTATACATACAGTTATCTCTTTTAGAGCACTTTCTTTTCCTCCTCTTGGTTTTTTTTTAAATTGTTTTATGTAAGGAAAAAATTTGGAAACAGAAAGAGGGTAGAAACAATACAAAACCTCAAAAACAAAACAAAACAAAAATAGTAGCCAGTAAAAATCACTAGTTGATAATTATTTACTTTCCTCTTAGATGCAGTTGTTCAAGTTACAAAAGTAAAGTGCACAAAGTGGACATCCAAACAGTGAGACTGCAGTCAGTTTTGCTCATCCATCCAACTAAAACTTTAGCAACATGGTTATTAATTCCACACACTCAAACATACATGCAGCTTTAGAATACTCTCTTTTCCTTTTTTTTCCTTTACAATAACTATAATCCATTCTCATAAACTACTTAGAAGTTCTACACATGTATAAGTCTCTACACATATACCTAGCCTTTCTGTATTACAGGGAGAAACAAATCCAAACAAGTCAGCAATACAAATTTACCATACTGTCTTGATTATGATAGCCTTGTAGAAAATCTTGATGCTAGATGATGTCATCCTCTGACTGTTATTCTTCTTTAAATATTGCACTGGCTATGCTGAGTTACTTTGCTGTTCTGTGTAAACTGTAGAATCACTGTAACACTATTATTCACAAAGTAATTTGGATGAATTTTAATTATGACTATCAAATCTACAGTAAAATTGAGAATATTCTTGAAAGTATTGAGTCTTCCTGTTCTTATAGATGAAATATTTCTCTATATCTATATATCTTTATTGATTTCCTTCATCAGAATCTTGTATAGTTTTCCTCACATAGATTTTCTAAATTTTGTTGGAATTATACCTATGTTACTGTCCATGTAAATGGCATTGTATTCTCAAATTTTAGTTTTTAATTGCTTACATATATGGAAGCAGCTTGTTTTATATACTAACCTTGTATCCTGTAACTTTGCTATAATAATTTATTCTAGTGCTGGTTGCTGTTGTTGACTCTGTAATTTTTCATATAGGCAATCATGTCATCTATGAGAAAAGACAGTTTTATTTCCTCCATTGTCTATGTACTTTTTGTTTCTTTCTGTTATCTTAATGCATTAACTAGGCTTTTCTGAATTGTTGTTGAGTGGTAATAGCAGATATACTTGCCATGTTCCTACCTCATGTTAAGGGGAGACCATTTAGCTTCTTACCATCAGGCATGACATTAGGTATGTACCACAAAAATGAGGTGTTGATAATAGAGGAAAACATAGTGTAGATGTAGAGTTGAGGGAGTACATGAGAAACTCTCCAGACTTTCTGCACAATATTTTGGTAAACCTAAAACCATTTGAAAATAAAATATACTTTCCAGAGATTTAGCTCAGTAGCATAAGCGCCTGCCTGGCACGCGCAACGTCATGAGTTTGATCCCCAGTAACAAAAAACTAAAACTAAAACCAAAATAAAATAAAGTATATTCATCTTTAAAAGATAATTTTAGAAGTTTTAGACTTTCAGAAAAATCAAGTAGCAGATACAGAGATTTTCAACCTGTATTCTACACCCATATATGCATAGGCTCCCCATTCCCAACACTTCCCCCCACAGATACATTGTAACAATTTATAAACTAGATAAGGACATGAGTTATTGCTCAATTTCCATCATTTATATTAGGGTTCACTATTAGTGGTACACTGTTTATGATTTGAACAAATGTATAATAACATGTATCCAGCCTTACTGTTATACAAACTATTTCCTCTGATCTATAAATTTTAAAAATTAAAATTATTTTTAACCAATACAGAAAAACATAAAATTGTACATCTTAATGGAAGTATAAGACATTTTATAATTGTATATGTTGTGTAATGTTTAAATCAGGTTAACATATGTATCTCACCAAACATTTATGATTTCTTTATAGTGAAAACATTCAAAATCTTTTCTTCAAGCTTTTTTATATTGTTATCTGTAGTCATCACTCTATGCAATCACACACCAGAACTTCTTGCTTTTAACTGTTACTCAGTACTCACTGATCAACCACTTCACTTCCCACTGTTCCTCCCCTATGATTTTTAACTAAAACTTTTTGAGAGATAGAGGAAAGAGAGAGAGTAGGGAAGCAGGGAAACTGAAGTAGAGAAAACAATGAGCATAATCTTTCCAAACTTTTCTCAGCCTATTCATGGTTGCCTCCAACCCTACTCAGATCATGGCGCACAGCGTCTCAATACATCTGCTTCCTACTGATGGATTGAGCCCCAGAAAACCTGTGGGAAGTTTTTCTCTAAAAAAACAAGAGAGAGAAAGTGAATTTTTAGTTTTAGGTATTTTTCATTGTGGAAAAATCATGAATTGAATGCCAATTAATTAGTAAGTTTGGAAATAATTATTTCTGTTACAAGGTGTAGTGAAATTAGAATGATGTAAAAATTAAGGAGTCAAAATAAATTGTTAGATTCCTTTTATAAAACCATCTTTAAATGTTGGTACACATACGTGTATGTTATGAGCAATTGCATATATTGTACTCAAATCCAGAAATTCCATTATTGGCAACTTGTACCATGGAAATGAATTTAATGAATTAAACTATAGTTTAAAATGTCTGCTTTATTTATAACAGCAAAGCAAACCATGTAATAATAGAATAATTAAATAATATTTGGAGAGAAAATCAACTAATACAAATCATGTTTAGGAAGTTTGATTATGATTAGAGTTATTGTTGCTAATTATGTTTACAGTTAGCCCAACATGATCTGTAGTAGCTGCATCATATTACACTGAATACAAAAACTTCAAACTTCACATCCCTCCACAAACACCACTGTCCTCTATAGCTTTGACCAGTTCACCCCATAGCTTGAAGTGTATGCATCAGTGTACAAACACAGCTATGTAAACATCATATATAAATATACAGAAACTGGCAGGCTGTTGAAACTAGAAGCTTCATGGTGAAATTTAAAGTACTCTTTTTAATTTTTAAATTTTGATTATTTATGTAATCAATAATTTATCTTTAAATGATGAGTAGTACTTTGCCTCTCCATTTAATCAGGAATTTAAGAGACTTGAATGAGTATTCTCGATTAGTCATCATGCCAGTAGCCTATGCTGACAGGAAAATCTGTCAAAATTTAGGTACTTATCCAGATAATTCAACACTTTGACCATTCTCTTCTCTATCACCCAAATAATTATTTAAAATTTTTATATAAATAATTGAAAGAGACTCCACACAAAGATCATGGTTTCAACAAACTTGGCTGGCTAACATTCATTATAAGCAGTACTTCTTATACTTTTAACTGCATATGAACCACCTGAAAATCTTGTTAAAGGATCAACTTTGATTTGGTAGATGTGTCAGTTGCTTTTTTCTGGTTGCTGGGACAAAATACCTGACATTCAAAGTTAAAGAGGGAAAGGTTTATTTAGCTCACAGTTTGTGGGGGTTTCAGTCCATAATCAGCTAGCTCCAAGACACCAGAGCAGCATTTAAGGCAGTAGAAGACAGCAAAAGCAACAAGAGCAAAAGGAGGGAAGAGCTGGCCTCTTTTTCTAAACTTCTCAAGTTGACACAATGAATAACATCTTAGGGCATAAGTGCATGTCTTCTACACCCTAGGATGTAGAACTGCTAAGTAAGTTAGGCTTCTAGACTTCTCAAGTTGACACAATGTATCAACCATTGGAATAGATTTGGGGAGGAGTGTGAGATTCTTAATGTCTAATAAACTTCTAGGCAATGCTGATATTACTGGTCCATGGACCATAGTTGAGAAACAAATTCCATCTGAGTAATCTACTTATCTGATAAATCCAGGTACCTCTCGTATGCATATGTGTATATCTATGTAGTTAACATATTTATATAAGTATGTGTACATATACATAAGTATAATTTTATATATATGTATATATATATATGTATATATATATATATATATATAGAGAGAGAGAGAGAGAGAGAGAGAGAGAGAGAGGGAGAGAGAGAGAGATCAGGTTTGTCAGATTTGGCCGTCAACATGAAGCAACTTCTGGAAAATGACCAGTATTATGCTACATAAGCAACCTGATTTCCTTAGTCTTCTCTGTTTGAAACAAAAATAATACATAGCAGCTAACTTACCTATCATTTCTAAATTGTTTGGAGATAAAAGGAAAGAAATGAAATGTTGAGTTGATCATGTTTTGCAGAGGCTTGACTTGTTTAACAAAAAATTGAGATTGTGTTTTAAAAGCGTCAGTAAGCCCTAGTAATTCTTGCTGATAGAACTGTTATCTAGCTGTCTTCTTTCACATAGACTGTGCTCAAAAAAACAGTTGTTCACTTAATGCCACGTCAACAAATTCATGAACACCTACAGCCATATCTCTGTAATGTAGCCAATGCAGCATTTTCAGCTACTGCTGAAAATACTATTTTTTTCATGGCATTGTGAAATGATAACCTGGTTAATTCCAAGTATGATTAAAATGTTTATTTTTGTGGAAAATCTTAAATCAGGGAGATGCTGTTTTCTGTGATATAGTGGTTGAATTGCTATCTTTCAGAGTCAATGAGTAACTCTTAACAAATTTTTATTTTTCAACACTGCCCTCTGCAAAAGTAATGTTAAGAGGTCAGAACCCATATATCTTCATGGTGTAGAAAAGTACACTGTTTTCTAAAATACTGTTTTCCCACTTCTTTCTTTGCATAGATAATGCATCGCATCCCCCACTGAATAGGGTTTGTTGCCATAGTGATGTTTTAAGAACATTCTTAGATCAATATTAGAATTACAAAAAATATCTGAGATATTCTTTGCAATTGATGAATTGAATGCTATACTCCTATGCTTATTTATTTGCTTAACTGTAGAATAAAGATTTAAGTAGCTCCTCACAACTGGCATTTCTGTGCTGTGAAGAATTAGCCAGTCAACTAACAAGTACTTTATGACTGACTCCTTCCTAACAGAGGACTGGGCTAGGTTCTAAACAATAACAACAATGTCAAACTCAGAGACTCTGTATTTGCCAATCTGGAAAAAAGTATAATGTTGAATTCCAGGATCCCAGATGTCCCTTAAAATGTGTACTTGTGTTTTCAGTATTACATCTATATCTGGATCCCTCTTGCTGCCCTGCTTTTAGCCATGTCACCTGGAGGAAGTCTGATTTCATATGTGTGGATAAAGCAGAGTTGAATTTGATTATCAGAGTCTCCATCTGATTCTAAACCCCTGTGACTGCATTCAATCAAGGGATTATAATGAGTCCCTTCGGGTTTTTTTTTTTTTTTTTTTTTTGGTCTTTTGCTCCACTTTTATAATCCTTGCTCACTTGGTACAGTAGTACTCCATATCTGTTCTTATTAAAATTATCATTAAACACTCCCTGTCAAAAGATTTAAGTTAGTGCCTTCTAAGCCATGCATATTATTGGGAATGAATTCAAAGATTCTGGGAGACTGAGGACATTTGTTCATCTTAAGTAACTAAGAAATGAACATTACCAAGTAATTGGTCAAGTTGCCTTCATTTTTGTAGATCCATATTCAGAAATAAAATAATGTCCTGGTACACATGGCTTCTAACATCCTCCTATATTAGTCCTCCCATTGTGACCTTGATTAAAATTCATGAAGTTAGTCCATTGACCTGTAAAATCACATTTGGTTTAAAAAATGCCAACTATTCCCAATATAAATCACCTTTCATTTAACTAGTTGTAATAGTTATTTTAGTTATATGGCAAGTGCTCAAGTGTGATGTTAGATTATAAATTAAATTTAAACATTATTTGGGCATATAGTTAACTGTGTCACTCAGTAAATTCCTATAGCAAAATGCCATCTTCCCAGGTAACTAAAAATTCACTGTACTTTTATTAGTGTGAAAGTTTCACCAGTCTGTTGCTTTCCTCCGAGACAACTCTGATAACTTAGCTTTTCTTTATCAACATCTATTCTTTTAGTTGGAAATATTCAGATACAATCTTGTAGGTGAACCCTAGGTATCTAGATGTTGAAAGAGTAATGTTGCATAGGAAGTATATTCAGGATCTCTTTACTTAAACTAAGTGGAAGAAATAATTGTGACAACTTCCATAATTAAGCAGAACTTGGTATGCTGTCCTGTGGCCATCAAACAATATGGTAGAATGAGCAGATAGGAACAGATACCCTGCATGTATCACAGGCCTTGAATCCTCAAACAGAAATGTGAAAAAAAAAAATAGGATAGCACCACAACACAATTTTAGTATAAGCTAAGCACAAATGAAAAATAAAAATGCAGGGAACAGAAAAAAAAAAACCCCACAGAAACTGAAGCTTCAGTAGTAGTGAAGGCAGTAGCTGTGTGAAACAGCACAGCCTGCAGGGACTGAGTGAGATAGAGCCCTTGGGACTGCTGGCTTAAGGCAGGAAGTTTTAGCCTGGGCTCCACGAGATGCCCTACGAAGAAGGTCAGAGCTGTGAAGCACTGCCTCTTGCAGTGCCTCTTACCTTACAGAGAAAAGAGATTAGGAGCACCCCCACCACCACCTTGTCTAGGCAAATCCAGAGAAGGTCTGGTGCTCTGGGGCTTTGAGTTGGAAAATAGTCACCAGAAATCAAAAACCCTAGTTTTGTCACACATTTTGGGTATACAACTTAAATTTACACTACCTATGTTGTGAAAACTAAGAAATAGGCCCAAACATTGACCCAGGACCACTGGTATCTTAGGCCTAGAGGAAGGAATTCCAACGAGGAGCTCTGCAAATTTTCTAGCAAGGTGCAGCTTGAAGGATAAAGAGAATTTCAAAACACAGAATGTGAGAACTGCTCCATTGGAAGCCCACCTGTGAAAAGACATCAGTGAAATGTAGCATGAGATTGAAAGTTTGTAAACAGCTAAATGAGATAAAAAGATGACTGAGGGAATAGATTAGAGAAAAAACAGTCAAAATTTTCACTGTAAGAATTGTGTTCACATTGATTACAAATGTCAGTCTACAAGGCTACTTACTGAGGCTTGTTCCTTTCTGCTGTATAATGAGCAATATAAATAATAGTATGAATGAGTGAATGGATTATTTAATACTAGCTAATATCCTCAGTTCTCTTGGGCAAGTATTGCCAGTCATCAGATTAAGTAAATCCTTGGTGCTACTCCCTACAACTTGCTATAGATGAGGCCAAATGAGGGGAAGTTCAGTTTTCATACAATTTGGAATTTGTTGTTTACAAGTTGAGCCTCATATTTATGAGGATTGTTTGTTTAGTGCATCTCAATCGTTAACAGTCTCTTGCTGAATCTGTTTCAGTTGCTTTGGGAGATTACTACCTATCTTTTGAGATTTTCCTCAGCTTCTTTTTAAAGTATATTTTGTATAGCCTTTGTAGTTTATCATAAAATCTTTAAATTAGAAGGACAGCATGCAGAAACTTAATTTTATTAATACAGATTAGGGTTAGGTAAACTTTTTCAATAAAGAGTGAAGGGGCAAAAGTCTCTATCACATACATACTCTGATTTTTGTTTGCTTTTACAACACCTTGTAATGTAACAAAGTAGTCTGAGCTCATGGCCATCCAGACATTCGAGGACCAGATTTAAAAAACTGACTGTGCTTTGCTGAGCCCGGATATTGATTAATCCAAGGAATACAGCATTTTTGGCACTTAATTACAAAGAAGTCTGGCACTAGCATGAGAAGATGACTGAGACTCTGAGGGATGACTATTGGAGTGCGGGTGCTGAGGCCAGCAGAAGAGAATGTGAAGAACACAGGACTGTGCTTGCCTGAGCAGCCAGAGCATCCATCAAAAGGAAATCATTTCAGGGTGAAATCATGCTTGCATGACGAAGAGCAGAATATCGATCCAAACAGATGTGTAGGAGGCAATGGAAAATCAGAACCATGAAACGGTAGATTACTTAAAGTAAATCAAGTTAAGGGTCAGAAATGACATACAGAAGAGCCAAGAATGGAAGTTTAAGGAAGATCTTACGTCAAAATGAAACTGGATGGTTGCTTCTTTACCCGTCAGTTTCAAGCCATTTAAGCCTAGTTGGCTACTTGTGGTATAACCTTCTGTCATAATAAGTGATGCGTAAAATACAAAATGATTCTTGAGGAAGATGGTGAGAGATAAGGTAGAGGAAATAGAAGAAAGAAGAAAGGTAGGAAGATATGGTGATTCAACTTAACAGAGCCACAGAATACCCAAAGAGCTAGTAAAATATCATTTCTGGATATGTTTGCAAAGTTGCTTCTGGAAGAGATTAGCATTTGGATGGATAAAGACACTGACCCTCACCAGTGTGCTTAGGCATCATCCTTCAGTCTGTTGAGAGGGTGAATTCTGTCTTTTAGTTGAGCATTTGTCTTCTGCTCTTAGATATTGGTGTTCCTGCTTCTCAGTCCTTTAGACTTGGACTAGAGCCATTGGTTTTTCTGGTAATTTGGCTTGCAGATGACAGATTGTGGGACTATTCAGGGTCCATGATCATGTGAGCCAATTCCTTATAATAAATCTCTACATGTCTGTTATATCCTGATGGTTCTAGTTCTCTGGAGGGAAGGGGCAGGGAAGGGATGAAAGAAAGAGAGGGGTGAAAAAAAATCCAAAGGAAAAGTATAGAACCAATGTATTATAATATCTGCTAAATCTTTATTCCAGGGTGACAACTGGTATTTATGTTAGTCCCACTACAAAAACATATTTTTCTCTCTATTCTCTGTTTTCCACAAGAAGATGATAACTCATTGTCTAGGATTAATTACATAGTCACACCCAACAGCAAGGAAGCTGCAAATGTATTTTTATTAAACATATTAACTTCTCTGATAAATCAGTAGAAAAGGAACAATGATATTAGAGTGGACTGTGGTAGTTCTTCCTACATGGAAGTAATATGTCTTTCATGTTACTGTAGTGGTTGGAGCACTTTTCACATGAAACCAGGAATGTAAGAAGCACTCAGAGTCACAAGCATGGTATTGGTACAGGGCATTGAACTTAGGGACTTGCTCTTAAGCTACATCTTCAGCCTTCTCTTTTAATTTTTATTTTGAGACAAGGTCTCACTAAGTTGCCAAATTGCCCAGGCTAAACTCAAACTTGCTATCCTCCTGCCTCAGCCTCTCAACATGCTGGGATTATGGGAATGTGCTACTATACCCAACTGACTAAAGTATTTTTCTGTGTGGACGTTAATAAACACCAATGGTTCAAATGAGCAATAGAAATTAATGTGTACAAAATATAATATCCAGAGTGACATGAACTTTAAAAAAACAGAAGTAGCTATGAACTAAACAAAATTTTACTAGAGATAAGCTCTTTTAAAATGAATATTTCAAAAGTAAGTGATATACTAGGAAAAAAATATTCATAATACATATTCTTGAGAAAAGACTTGTGTCTAGATTACCTAAAGATTTCTTAGAACTTGATACTGAAAGAAAAAGCCCAATTTTAAAATAGCGAAAACATTTTATTAGATGCCCAAAAGAAGATATAGATTCAAATAAATACATAAAAGATGCCCAATAGAAAAGATGTCCTAGTGACAATTTCCTACTCACTAGGCAAATGCAAATTGAAACCACAAGGAGATATTATTACATACCTTCTGGGATGTCTATTAGTAGAAAGGCCAACAATATCAATCATTGCAAGGATGTAGGAATAAAAAGGGCCTCTGCTGTGTTGGTAAGAATATAAAACAATACAGCCACTTTGGAGAACAATGTGGCAGTTTTTTATGAAGTTAACATGAGTGAAACACACTAGTTCTACTCTTAAATACTTACCCAAGAAAACATGTTCACAAAAAAAAACCACAAAATGAATATTCATAGTGTATTATTCATAGTCTCAAAATACATGGAAACAATCCAAGTATCCATCAACAAATGAATGAGGAATCAAATTATAGTGTACCATCACAGTAAAACTACTAAGAAAGAAAAAGAAGACCATACTGGGTAGCATATAGAAATCTCAAAAGCATTACACTATGTAAAAAACAGGCACATAAAATTATGTATGAATGATTCTATTTATATAATTCTGAAATAGTTAAATCTACAGGACAAAAAGATCAGCAGTTGGCTCAGAGGTGGTGGGAATGAAAGGTTTAGTGTAGAAAAAAAAAAGTCAAGGGAATTTATGGAGATCTGGGGAGAGCTATGCATCTTGATTGTGGTAATATTTACCCAGGTATATAAATCAGCAGAAATTTATCAAAACTTAATGAGTATAAGCTTTACCTGACTAAATTGTTTCTAAAAGAATATTAGTGCTATTGGATTGTAATTTCAAGATAAAAATTTTATTTATTTACATGATACAAAGGAAATTTAAATCTTGGAAAACAGTTGATTAATTAACTCTTTCATTAAACATATTCATCAAACACCTGATGTGTGGTTAAAAAAAAAATTGTTTCAGGTTTGGTGAATATTCAAAGGAAGGAACTCTGCATCTGCTTGAGATGGTTAAGGAAAGTCTTGTGGGAGACTGCCCTGCTGATAATGCCCAGAGCAGGCTGTACGCACTGCGGGCTAGAGAGGTAATCCCACAATTGGTGTGTTTTAAGGAGTGAGTCAACCCAAAGCCTAAGACTCATAAGAGCACTGCAGATGATGTGCAGATGAGAATTATCCCCCTACCAATGACCACAGCAGAGAACAGAGATAAGGTCCATGATGCTGTGGGATTCTGAAATGAGAACACAGAAGCCAAGAACGATGTGACTCTTGCCCAAATTCCTTTCTCAGGATTGTAGTTTATTTTACTTGAAAAATGAGTTGATTATTAACCATGACCTATTCCTAGTGTCTTCTATTCTTGATACAAGAATGTTTCATTCCCTCCTTTACAAGCCCTGTCTGCATCAGTGTCTTATCCACAGCAACCACACATAGCCTTCTCACCCCATTCTGTAAATTGTAGTCAATAACTACTTTAGATCTGGCTATTTCAGGGTTTGTTGTTTCAGCACTGACTGTCCCAGTGCTGCCCCATTTCACTTTTACCTTGTCTCTGAATTTTTCTCTGTGGCCTTGCATCGGAGCACCAAACAAGATATCAGGATCCTTGCCCAGGGTCCCTGATAAGTCTCACCAAAAGATGTTTGTCTGAACTAAGCCTTGGAGGATGAGTGTGACAGTCTCAAAAGTATTGCTGAAAAAAATACTTTGCCCATACATAGAAGCATATGGAAAGCATAACAAAGATAAATGAGTGCAACTACACTTTGACATGTATCATGGGCTTCATACAAGTGGCATGTACAGTGCTGAGTAGTCCGAACCTTGTCCTACATGCACTGAACAACCATTGAAAAACTTTAAGCAAAAGATTGATGCAGTCAGATTTGCATTTCTGACAAAAGTGAGATAAATGGATAAGAGGAGAATAAATTGGAAATGAGTTTCATCATGGTTAATTTACTAAAATATGAGACCTAGTTATTAATAAGGACCTTTGCAAGAATGACTGACTTTATCAGAGCCTACAGACTCTGATAACATAGGCTGGCCACTACCAATCTCTCATTTTCTTCCCCCAACTCCTGCTTTCTTTTCTGCAGTTTTCCACCTTTCCCAGACATTCCTGTTTTTATTTCTGCCTTGGGATTTTGCATTCATTTTTATCTATGCTTTGTTCTCTAGTTTGTTCCTTCTCATTATTGTAATCTTCATTCAAATATTTTCTCTCACAGAAAGCCTTTCCTTGACTTTCTGTTTTAATGTTTCTGTCTTTCCTGTTTGTTCTTTATTATTTCTACTGAATTCTTCCAAGTATCAAGAACCATGAAGAGTCTGAGCTTTTACCCTACTAGCATACAAAAAACTTATTTAAAGGGTGGTTTCATAGATGTTAACAGAAGACATAAAACTTCTGAGTTGGAGACAAAGTACCTTATTACTCAGAGCACAAAAACAAGCATGAACTTCACATTTATGTCAGTGCCAGAGAACAAATTTAAGAGGATAAATGTCCCTAACAGTCATGTCAGAAAGGAAAGTTTGAAACCCCAAAGGGGATATCTTAGTTGAAGGCTGCATCTCTTCATTAGATTCCAATAAGCAAAATCACCAGTCACTGACACTTTTAGCTCAGACTTTTAGTCTGATTCTTATTGTTAGGTTTTCTTTTACTGAGCCTCCTATTACAGGGTACCGATTTGCAAATTAGTCTATGTAAAGAACCAAGTAAAATGCCCAAGTAAGGCATATATTGTCTGAGATTTGAAATGTACTACAAATAGCTGGGCCTTCTCTTTGGTGGTAGTTATCTAGAGACAGCTGTATTTCCTTTTCCAATGGAGGCAATTAAGAGTGTGAGTCTATCCCCATGGTCTAAAAGAACTGTTCATCAAGCAGGCCACTGAATTTTACCAAAGTTTATCAGCCACGTCTGCTGGGAAGTCTGTGATATAATACACAATCAACACTACTGAGACTCACGGTTCTGATTTGCTAGCTCATGAAATTTTTGCATCAGAGGGTAGAGGCATTAATACTAAGTTACAATTCACTTACTAGTGGCAAATGTCAAAGTAGTTTATCCTAAAAGCATTTCTATGCTTGAGGCTCTTCCTGATTAAGATAATTCCTTTGGATGATTTATGAGACAGAAATGTGTGAGTATAAAATATTAACTCATGTAAAGAAACAACAAACAGTCCATTGAATTGGCCCAATGAGTCCCATCCAGAGATCATGTTAGCTTCGTTTTTCCAGTGTATGTTCAAGCCAGTCCCTGTCGAGACTTCATGAGTTGATGTTTTAAGTTCTATTGTTGTCCAGTAGAACTTAAAAATTTCTAACCCATATCTCCACAAAGTTTCCTAACCTCATCAGATGAGTGTACGTGGCCTGCAGGCATCCTTGGCAACTGGGAGGTCTTTGCTTAGCCCTAGTCATTTTTAAGGCAGCTGAGATCAAGGTTATGTGAGACAGAGAAGTCAGATGAGTATGGATTCAGAGAGTGATAGTGTACTAGCAATTGAGGTTTTCCATTTATCTTGTTTCAAACTTTCACCTGTGCGGTGTGTATAAATGAGTTCTAATGCCTTTAGTATCTCTAAATTGCTGTCTTTGCTGCTGAGACATATTTGAGCATCAGGGACTTTATGTCTCTGTAGCTATACCCATATGCCTTTCCCTTCCAATGCCGTTGTAACATTTTTTTCATCTTTCTACCTAGAGACAAGTGAGTAACAACAAAAGCACTGTTCTGGTGGCCTGTCTTATTTCTATGATCTTCAGTTATCCTCTAAACATACATTAATAGGTAGGTCAGTGGAGAGTCTTACTAAGCTTTCTACAAACCTTGTTGCCACCCACCGAGTAAGAGCATTACTGTTGAGTTCTTGGGTAACCTCTTGTATTTCCAACCTTGGCCTATATGATGTCCAGTACATCTCTATCAGCATCTTATACTCTCACCAAAAACTGTTAAGAACAATGGAGGGTCTGATACTTTACCCTACTTGTAAACTAGCAAGTTAGTCTGCCATGGCCTCATGGATGTAGGCAGAAAGCATAAACCACCTGGTTCAGAAACAGCATAGGAAGAGCATGCCCTTTGTATTTGTGCTGTTTCCTTGTCCTGCAAAACCAGCAGGAGCAGCGTGGAAGAGTTCAAACAAATATTGACCCATTTGATCTTGAAAAAGCCATTTTTTTTATTCGTTATTAAGCAAACCTGTGCTCCAGAAGGGAATGCTGTATCTTCCAAGGCTGTTTGCTACTCAAATATCCTTGAAAAGACAGTTCAAAACAAAATAGCAGTTAGTGCTCTTCTCACAAGACATGTAGAAGTGCAGAATTGTCTCTGAACACTCAATATATTTCTTCTTTTGAGATTCACTTATCTTTTGCTCTTTCATTGCCTTGTGCTCCCACCAGAACATCAGATCCATGAGAGAAGAAACATTCTCTATTTTGGTATTTGTTCTTCTTTCACTACCTGAAATAATACCTTACACATATAGTAGTAAATACTGTACTTGCTCAGTAAATACTATACTTGTTAACAAATAAATCTCTTAAAATCTAACTTTATTTCAACATCCAGATTAGTGACCTATCTTGAGAGATGTTATACCAGATTCTTTAATTGGAATTTACTGTACAGGTCTCTGGGCTTTCATAATACTTTTACACTTTTACCATGGTACTTATAATTTAATTTTGTGTTATAGTTCTTTTATACTTGTTTATCTGACTAAATTGAAAAATCTTTGAAAGTGGAGTGGAATCATATTTACAGAATTAAGACAGAATAAAGAAAGAAAAGAATCTCAGGGAACTCATTCTTAAATTTTTGCAAGTACACTCTTAAGTACTTTGCTTCTTCATGGTATTTTCACCTTGTTTATTTGACTTCATGTCCTCAGAATCAACCAAAGCTGCTCTCATCTACTAGAAGTTCTACCAGTGTTCCATCCTGTTTCAAAGTGTTTAAGACCCTTTTTTGCTTTGTACTTGATATCTGCCTTTTGCCCCTTCAGAGGCATATTCTACCCTGGTCTGTTCTATCTTGTGTTGCAGGAGGCTGGCCTCTATAAACTGTATGAATTGGTGCTCTTGCCTCTGGCTTCTAGGTAGGTTTGGTCAGTGAAGCCTCCCAGTGTGAGTTGAGAGGGCAAGAGGAGAATGAATTCAAAGTATTGGTCTCTGACCTTCCTCCTTACAAAGTCACTTCGGATTGGCTTATCCCCCACAAAGACAACTCCTGTCATCTGGTTTTCTTACTGGTACAGTTACTCTTTTCAGGTTCCAATAATTGCACCCACCCCTTCCCCTTTTGTAGCTAAGATGGCTAATGCCTATGAAAAAGTGAAGGTATAAAATACACCACTTAATTTTTTTTTACAACAGATATGCCATTTTAAAAGAAACCTTGGAAGAAATTGTATATTTTATTGATTTCAACCAAATGAATTTAATTTCAATAGATTGCAATACCATTTTTAAAATTTATGAAGCAATGAAATTAAGCCAAAGGGGATTTTGTCTAAAGGCTAGCAAGACTGATGATGTATTACAGCCAATAGTTAGAGAAGGTAGAGAAGGTGGAGATATTCTTATAATTCACCCTTATGTCACTGATAAGTTAATAACAAATCTATATATCAAAAAGAAAATGTTCAATTATATGATTGCATAGGTTATTAGATGACTCCAAGAATTACTAAGCTATAAATACTTAAGAGTCTAAAACTTAAAATGTACCTAACCAAAAGAAATTTAATTATTTTAATGGTTAGTAATGTAAACATGAATACTCTTAGTACAAAATATCATGAATGGTTCTGGCTAATAAAAGGAGGCCTTTAATTGAATCAGAAAGGGTTAAGGTTGATGTACTATTTCATCTAGGAAATTCAATTACCAGAAAGCAGACGAGTAAATTGATTAATAGGTGGTTTTAATAATGGCTTAATGCTTTGGTCTCTACAAATATAGAGAGGGGTGATGGAAATCTTAGCTAAATTTGTAACAACTTAATAAACCCTGAGAATTTTGAATAATAACAGCAAAATTATTTTGATGAGACACTGATGTGTTACATTAGATTCTGTCTCTTCTAATAGTGGTTTTTAAAAAAAATCTTCAAAGAAAAAGGGACAGGCAGTTCGTTAACCCTTTCTTCCGTACATGTAATTATCTCCAGAAAGAACATGACTGCCTCCTAAATTTTAAGTTTGTTTATAAGACACAGTACAGAATTGAGTAATTATGCAGATAATTGAATTCCTGTGCCATTCTCTTTCTGCAGAGTCCAAATAATTGATGCAAAAATGAATACAGATTCATTATCTCATTGCTGGCCTTTACTAATTGCAGATTAAAATTCAACCAGCATTTATTGAAGAGCAGCTGATTCCAAGGTTTTCCATATACTGCTTCAGTTAATCTTACCAATACCTTTGTATTGGTAAGAGGAACTGTGGCTTAGGTCTGTAACTTGCTGTGAATCCACATTTACTTTAAGTCAGGCAAAGTTCTCTTTAAACTTTGATAAATAAATGAGAAATGAGATTTAAGCATATGTGAAACCCACAAGCTCTAGGCAAACACCAGCACCCCAAGAATGTGTTTGCTCCTTCAGAGTTCTCAACTGAACATATGGGAACGTTGCTGAGGAACCTGTCACCAGCCAGCCCCAGAGCAGAGCAGGAGAAATTTTACATCAATAGGGCTATGTTTGCTCTCCTAGCTCCTGATGCTTTCTCTAAAAACTATTTGCCTTTCTTACTGATTTTTGAAAACTAGAGAACATACTATGGTCACCGTTTAAAAAGTGATTCTAACGAATGTAAGGAAGCTTTTTTGGACGATCACATTTCCCTCTGCCAGCATTACAGATAAATATTTTATTTTACATATATAAGATCAAACTTCTGAAAGAGGACAATTTAAAATTCCAGTGCCTAAAGAAAAATAATTATCTAGAGAGATAATTTCTCAGCATGGATTGTCTCTTGTTCACAGAGAAAAGAATGCATACCATTGAAAATATATGAGCAAACTAAAAGAAGCAGGAGGTGGAGAGAGCCAGAACAGAATAGCTGTTGTCTAGAAAAGAGCAGATGGTCCTCAGTTGGTTAAGAATACCAATCACATTCCAGTGGTGTGTGACTTAGGAGAACCAAAATAAATGACATATTGGTCCAGAAAGAAAGCTGTTGCAAGTCTAAGCTGGCCAGAGAAATGAGGAGCTATAGAATGTGTTTAAAAAACATGACATTCATTTACATTTTCCCTTTGGTTTGACTTTGCACCTCACACCTCCAGCCTCCTGCCACAAGGAAATGAACTTAGCAGAACTGTGCTCAGCGATCCAGCCAAAATCTGTCTCATTAAGTTCCTAGCAAAAGCTAACGTTTTAAAAAGGTCCTCCGCTCAGAAACATAGTGAAGTTTAGTGTTTTCTCTCATTTCCTTTCCTGTCATCCTCTTAACTCTCTCATTCCATAATTGGTATGATTTCAACAGAAAGTCGAGTAAAATCTACACTTTCACTATTTTTTCTCCAAGATGTAAAGTAAAAGCTTACAAAAAGATCACCTGGTTTTTCCAGGTAAACCTATTAGAAGGAAGGAAGTTTCTATGATTACTTATTCATTCCGCGGTTGTTTTCTAGTTGTTTCACAGGTGCTGGGGATTTGGAGGAATGGTGTTATCTGACTTCCTTCCAATCTGGATAAGAGAAAAGACATCCTGTACATTGCAGTTAGATAGAAGGACCACTGTGAGATAGCACAAACAGAAGTTTTATAGCTTTATTATTTAAAATGTACTGCTTCATTACTTCCTGACAGTGTTTCTTGCAAATAAATGAGTTGCAAATTCAAATTGGATCTAGCCACAGTGTTTCCTGCAGCCCTTTCCCTGCCTACAAGTCTATGTTTATTTCTATACAAACTGAAAGTAGCCTTTGTTGTGCAGATAGTTTAAAGTTGTGCAGATAGTTTCACAGTAAAGAGATGTACTTGTCACCTTAGCAGTTTCCAAATGAGCAAACCTTGACTCACTTTTCAGTTGTCCAGGCCTCTTACCAAGTTCCTTGAAATGTAGTAAGTTCTTTTCTTTCTTTCTTTCTTTCTTTCTTTCTTTCTTTCTTTCTTTCTTTCTTTTTTTTCACTTATGGAGGGGACTCATACCAAGTAAGTGAAATGAAAAAAGCATTTAACACTGAATGTTTTCTAATTTATATCATATATCAGAGAAAATATTCAAGGAAATCTGTAAGTTTTCCATGTAGTTAAAATGCAAGAGTCTTTTAAGTAGCAACTTCTGAGTACAGAGATTTTCCTTCCTTTTCCTAAGTAGTTTCTCTTTTTGTTAGCTTTCAAAATGGAGAATAAGCCCTGTAGGGCTCTCATTCCCCGTGTTGGCTAATGCTTCCCTGGAGGGAGGGTCCCTTGCCAGAGGAAGGAAGCAGGAGGGAGAGTCTTGTTCCCCTCTTCCTATGAGAACCTTCATTCTACTGCCTGGATGGCAACTGTGGCAAGTAAGGGTATTCCCCTGCCTCTCGGTCACCTTTTCATTCTGCTCTTTTAGGCTTGCAAAAGAAACCACAGAAGGTCACTATGCGCATAATCCATCATGGTGTTTTGACAGAATACCCTTAGCCCTGCTGAAAGAAGACACCGGGTCATTAAAGGCTTTCAACACAGACAAGGAGGAACCAGATTATATATGAGCCAAATTACTTTTCTCTTGGCCATGAGGGATATTAACATTGAAATGGATGGGCTAGAGCTGCTGAAGAATCATCCTGCTTGGACACCTTGACTGAGAGAAACAGCCCCACCATCTATATGGAGGGACAGGAAGAGCCTGGGAGTGAACAGTGTGACTTCCTCACTTGTTTCCAGCTTTAGGCCCCTATGAAACTTCTACAAGGCATTGTTTTCAAAGTGCTTTTTGGAAAGCGTGCAGCTATGAAGCAATTGCCAGTTGCTTACTTACACTTAGATCGCCTTTGAATATATATCAATTGTTATTGAGCTATAACAACATTAATGGACACTGCCTAATGAAGAGAAATTATTAGATACCTATCTACTCCCTACAGGCTTCCATAACTAGGAGGTTCAGTTACCAGAAAGCCTGCTGGAAAATAAAGTTAAAGGACAAAAACAAGAAGAAATTTTTCTTTAGTCAGTGACCTTGTTTTATCTCCTAAACAACCACAATTCTCAACATCTCTATTGACTTAAGTAAGAATGTGAATTGGACCCCTACTTCTCATTGATTAATCACACTGAGAGACAAATCATCCAAGAAACCAATTGAATTAAAAGGATTCTTTATTTGCTGAACAAGATAAATAAAACCTAGGAACAATCCTTTAACACAGTTATGACTCAGTTGTGAATATTTAGCACAAAATGATCCCAAGAATACAGAGAGAAGTCACAGCTATCATTATTTTCAACATTATTAGTTGCTGTTCTCACCACATTTCATGATAAAAAGAACAGATATGCCACAGTAAAAATTATTTTGAGAACTTAAAATATAGTTGGAGACCAAAGAAAAATCTAAGCTTCTATGAGTATGTTTAAAGTCATCTCTAATACATTTTGCTAACTTTTTTATTCATAAATAAGTAAAAGGCTAAAAGGACTTTTCCTTTTTCAGAAAAGGAAGATTAAAAAATTTGGATGTTGGAACAAAATAAGTAACAGTCTACTTGATAATTATCACACAATACAGTGAGTTTCAAATTAATTTGGTCACAGCTTAATTAAAACCTAAGTTTTTTTATCAGATCCCCAGAAGCTAGTAATTTGCATTTGCATTGTGCTTAGAATGCATATTTTGTTCACCTCCAGTTGTTATTACCAAGTAATTCGATAATGATTGCTTGGGACTAGGCAAGCTTTGATATCAGCCACACAATTTATCACCTCTCTATAGAATGACCTTTGCCTGAATCTTCTTAGGTTTCTCTGACTTTTATTCATGAGGCACTCTCATTCCAGGAGGCCAAATACAGTTACCAGTGGCACAGGTCAGAACCTGTCTTCAGATAGTTGCGTAAGTTACTGACTCTACAGAAGTTATTAATTCTATTACGCATTATGGACAGAATACACAAAAAAAGAAAGCAAACCAGAGAAAAGCAACTCATTACTCTATGCCTTAAGAAGTCTGTGATGTGATTAGAAAGGCATGGCTGACTTATCTCCACCCAAGGATCTAGTCTTGCTGCCTATTGCTTCACAAACTCCCTACCTCATATCTTCCTGGTACCCTTCGGGCTGATCAGTCCTCCTAAAATCATTTGGATCCCATCACTCCCCTCAGGAAAGCTGAGTTCCAGCTCCACGGAACCCACATGGAAAGCCCCTAATTATAAGGGTCCTCTTACAACACACATGGTAAAGCTGGCTGTGGCCTTAGCCTCCTCCACCTGAGCCACTGCCTCCCTATTAGCTGTATTCTGGTGCCCTTCAAATTCAAGTTCTTCTCTTCCACAAAACTTGGCAGGAAATCCTAGATCTAAGCCATCTTTCCTTTTCCCACTCATAGGTCTCTGCTTTGGCAATGATTTCATGGTCTTCCAGGTTAAAACATTGGCTTTCTATTCAGAGAACATCATTTATACCTTCCTGTTATCTCTACCCCAGCATTATTTTGTCTTACCTACTATCCTCTACAGATGTTAGTAATGTGATGGATGATTGATGCATGATAAAAGTGGAAAAGAATTTACAATTTAATGCCTTTAAAGATTCCTAATATGTACATATACAATCAGTGTATTTTAAATTTATTATGTCTTGCCTTCTCCAACTGCAATATATTTTCTCTGAGAATCTAGATTATATCTACTATTTTTTCTCCTGTGCTCAGCACAGCACCGTTTATGATTTACTAGTGTAATTAATTTGGCATCACTGACACAAATATCTGCAAAACCAAATACAAATGTCTATGTCACCACTAAAGACTATAAGTTAATTACTATTCTTCAACAATGTTTGTAGACTGTTCTTGTACCGACAGTTCATTTTTCAGTCTAATGGGTTATTTATTTAATTAATAGCTACTTGCCCATTAGGATACATTAGTATATCAAATCATGTTTTGCAAGCCCTGACAAAAACAAATAAAGTGCATGTATTTACTCTGTGACTCTTAGTGTATTACGTTCACACCCCTTTGACAATCTAGGAGACCATAATAAAGATAACAAAAATATACAAACTAATTCATATATCCTTTTGAAAACAAATGTAATTTGTAATTTTCCTGATGTTTTAAAATTTTTTCTGAAGTAAGTCAAGGTAAAGTAAATCAATTTTATCCCATAGTACTTCATGTTGCATGGACAACAAAGCATACAAATGCTTATAAAGATGTACTAGTTGTGTTTCTAGGAGTTTGAGGTTTTGTTTTTGGTAGTACTGAGGGTAAGCTTTGTGCATGCTAGGCAAGTGCTCTAACACTGGACTCTACCTTCAGCCCTCTGATTGTTTGTTTTTTAGAATTTCTTGTTTGTTACTGCTTCTGGCATCAGAAGAATGTTTTAGGCAACATGTCATTGTTATGAGTTGGAATCACTTTACCTTCTATTACCTACACACAGTTTATCCCAGAATTGCTAAGGAAAAAGAAAGTTAAATAGTAGCCAGCAAAATAAATCAATGTGTATGTTTACTGGTAAGCACATGAACAAGTCTTCACCTTGAATTTGGGCACACTGAACTTAAAATGGCTATTGTGAGACACGTGGAAAAATCATTTGCCCTATTTTCTAAAATTTATATGCTCAAAGACTTCATTCTATCTTGAAGCAAACAAAATAGATAAACATGAATAAAACTGGGCAATGGTCCTGTTTTTACATGACTTAATGTGTTCCTCAGTCAGGCTTCTCATCACCTCTTTCACTTAGGACCAGATTATTTAATGAAATTATTGAGTTATTAAAGAAGCACTCCTCAACAGCCCATCCATCACTGTTTAGGGATTTATATTTCACAAGCAAAATCAATAGTCTCATGAGGACATTGCTGCTTCTACTGCAGGGCGGCACCATCTGTCAATGCTGAAGCAGGAAACTTTCAATGACTTGCTATGGAGGGATTTTACATGCAGAGATGTTTAAAACATTTCTGTGAATGCCTCTCAACATGTTTCATATTCCAAAAAAAGAGAGCATAGTTAAGGAAATGTGCTGTAACATTCTGAACAATTAAAGCTAAACAAGGTTTATTCTTACTACCAGGTTAATCAAATATGGGAAATATCTGGCCCGGGAAAAGTACAGGTTCTCATTCTGCAAGGACTCAACTGCACTCCTCCACTTATAATTGCACAAATACATGTGAGCATATGCATGTTTTGTGTGCAAAATCAAGTCTGTAAGTCAAAGGTTCAAGAGTATATAACTGCATTACTCAGTCAATACGAGCTGTTTTTATTATTCCAGTGCCAGAAATTACAAGAAGATAAATATTTCTTGACAGATGTGAAGAAGATGATTTTGAAGACAGAATTTTTGCCACTGAATTCACATGAGAGGTGACAATCAATTCTGATATATAGCCAGTTCTTAACAAGGTGAAGATAACTTTACACAGAGAATTTCATCAAGGGTTACTTGACAAGTTATTTAAATTTTACAAGCCAAAGTATCATGGCAGATGTTTTGGGGCACTGGGTTATGAAGAATTACTATGGTTTATGCACATGAAAATGTTTTCTACTTTTTCAACTCAAAGAATGTTACAAAAGGATTCTTGGAAAATCAGTTTGCTCCACTGAGAATCTGTGGAAATCATTCCAGATTCATATGGATTTTAACAGATGTTCCAAAATCTCTTCTAAGAAAACTCAGATGTACAGAGTGAGTTTGTGTCAGTCTTTTAACTGAGCCAATAAACTAGTGTTTTTAGAGAGAAAAAAAGAGACATAATGTTCTCAAACCTCTTAGATCTATTGATGTATACTGTACCAATACTTGCTACAGTAGCTGTAGATTATTCTTTTTTATGGATAATTATAGTTTATCAACACAATTGTATGTCTTATTACACAGAAATGATCAAAGCAGACAGATGTGCCTTTATGGAGTTTAATAAAAAATGGACAATAAGCAAATTAACAAATAAAAATATATTAATAAACAATAAAATATAGGAAGACAAGATGGCCAATCAGTGAGCAACAAAAAACAGAGCCTCCCAGGAGAAACAACTCATACACCAGAATAAAACACCCTGGAGAGACTCAGACAGAGGGAGATGGATCCTCTTGACACAGGAAGAAATTAAAACATAAAAAAGCTCATCAAATACATTGGGACTACAACTGGAACAGCTGGACACTGTTTTTGCTGCGACCCAATTTTGTAGCGGACTGAATTGGCACCAGGCTGAATCCGCCAAGGCCGGCAGAGCTGCCCAAACTCATTCCCACCACGACTCATGGAAAGCAGAGCAGCACTAAAGTTGGGGGTTGGTGAGCCCAACAGAGAGCGGAGCTGGCAAAGGGACTTTCATTAATCCATGGTCAGTACTGGGATTGGGACACCCCCCCACACCACGGGAAAGGCACGATCAAATGGGTGACATGTTGAAATCTGGCAGGAGGAGCCTGAACTGGGAGCAGCAGTGACTTCAGTTGGTTACTCCCTCCCCAAAGCAGATTCATGGGATTTGTTTGGACTGGGCCACGCCCCTGGCTGGGACCCAGTGAGCCGTTCCAAATCGATTCCCTGCGCCTAGCAAGCACTAACTGGGGGAAGGCCTCTGCAGTTTGGTTGGCCCAGTTGGGAGGGGCAGGCTTAGGCACCTCAGTGATAAGAGCAGTCAGGAGAGGAGGGAGGACCCTCACAAGTGTGCTTTGGAGGAGGTGTGGCCAACAGGAAAGGGGGCTGGGACCTGCAATGTGACCTGTGTGGAGGAAGCCAGGACCATGACAGGAGAGAGAGGCAGGAAGAGGCCCCCAGCCCAGAACCCTGCGAGCCCTGATCCAGGAGAGGGAAAAACAAGGGAGACTGAGGGCAGTAAGCATGCAACAGCAAGCATGGCTTCAATGGACATTAAAAGATATCTTCGGGACCTTGTAGATGAGCTCAAAACTGAAATATCAAATCAGGTAAAGCAAGATGAGTAGAGTAATAAAATAAATGCTCTCAGGGAGCATCTCTCAGGAAGATACAGATGGTAGAAGGGAGGAACACAAAAAAAGGAGAGAAACATTCAATAAAGAATATAAAGAAAATATAGAATACATGAAGCAGATTCAAAGAGACTACCAGGAAATTAAAAATTCCATTGAAAGCTGGCAAAATGCCTTAAAAGAAACTAAGGCTAGACTGTCAAAACTTGAAGACAAGTTTGCAATGTGTGATTATGAAAGGAAAGATCTCTTAAAAATAACAAGGAAACAGGCAGTAACAATACAAAGGCTAGAAGATGATAAGAGAATCTACAATTTAAGAATAAGAAACGTGAACGAAGAAGCAGGAATGCATACAGGTGAATTACAAAGGCTATTTATGGAAATAATTAAGGAAAACTTACCAAGCATGGGAAAAGAAAATAACATTCGGTTATGTGAGGCATACAGAAACTCAGCCACCTACAACCAAAACAGATCTACACCCAGACATATAATAATCAAGATACCAGAAATTGAATATAAAAACAGAATATTAAAAGCTGTCAGAGAAAAGAAACAGATTACCTATAAAGGTAAGCCCATCAGGATCTCGGCTGACTTCTCGACACAGATCAGATCAAGAAGAGCTTGGAGTGAAATATTCCAAGCCCTGAAAGAAAATAATCTCCAGCCCAGATTGATGTACCCTGCAAAACTGTCACTAGAAATTAATGGAGAAACAAGACATGACAAAGAAGAACTGGGTGAGTTTGTGACCACCAATCCAACCCTACAGAGAATACTGAAGGACATTCTAGAGAGAGAGAAGAAAATACCAGGATTTTAGAAACAGTGGCAGAAAGGCCTCAATGAGTGGGGCAGGCAGTAGAATGAAAGAGAAAACTAGACAAACAAAGGCAGAAAAATAGCATAACAGAAATGAGGCAGAGAAGGTTGGCTATAATCTCTAACATAGATGGCCTTGATACACTATATTGTTAATAGTGCACCAGGATTTAAAAACCCACTTTACTCACACTACTCTGCTTAGATGTATTATATTCTGCTGTAGTCATTCTACCTGTACTAGATTTGAGGGTACAAACAGTAATCACGAAAATAACAGGATATAGTATGGTAATCATCCTTAATTTCCTATTAAGTCAATCTAAAGCTCTGTAAAACCTACACTGTTTTACCATAATTGATTTTAATCAAATCTGGTTTTTTAGATCACTGTTTTGTATTGATAGATTTTATTTAAAACTGTTATGATTGACAGTATCAAGTCTGAGAGTATAGGCAACTGCACTTAAGATGACAAGATTCACTAGAATATCCACTCTGGTTTGGTTATTACCTGCCTTTAAAGTTTTATATTGTCTCCAATGTTTTATTTTTTACTAATATTGTTATGTACTGCTATATTCAATTATACTGCTATATTCATTTATGCCTGATGATATATGCAATTCTATTGAAGATAGTAAGAAACAATACAGCAATCATTGTAGATCACCTTGTACTGTGGTTTTATACGACTTTTTGGTTTCATGTTTTTACAGGAATTTGTTTTGTTTTGTCTTGCTATGTTTTGTTTTTCCCTCTAATACAGAAAGGATAAAAACACATGTAGAGACTCATGTATGTGTAGCTGTTTACACTCTCACTGTTTGATGATCTATATTGTATGCTTTAATTTTGTAACTTGAACAACTATTTCTAAGAGGACAATATGTAGTTTATCAACTAGTAATTTCTTATTGTTTATCTTTTCTCTGAAATTCTGTATTATCTCTACCCTTTACATGCTTTTTTTCTCTTTAAATAAAAGTTAAAAAAAACAATAAAATATATTATGAAAATTACTATAAACAATATAAAAGAGGCTAAGAAGGCATTAATACTCCAAACTTAACCTCATAGAGGCAATGAAATTTCTTTGAGGGCAAAATCCATGTCTTGTTTACCCTAAGACCCTTGGAGTCTAATGAAATACTTCATAATTAGCAAGTGTGCACTTTTTAAAAACAGTTGAATTAACTCTAAATTCATAAAAATAAGACATCAACTGAAGCAGAAACTTTGAAAGAAGGATTAGACATTCACCAACAAAGCTTAAAATCCTTGGCAATCAAAATTCTGATGCAAATGGCAAGCTGCACGGAGAAAGCATTTAAAATTGCTCTGTACCAAAGGATGGAGAGTCCATCCTGATCAGAGCACTACACAAAATGATTCTCATCTGTCTAAGGCTCACCACACCCTGCCCAATAGAAGGAAGAGGGTATAGGCTCCGCTCTGACTCAGATTTATTACAGCAGGACACAATTGCTTCATTACTGCTGTATTTGAAAGAGATTCAAGATGAAACCTTGGTGCTAAACTCCCGTTGATGCTGGACTTTTAGCTGCCACTCCAGAGAAGTTAACACAGCTGTTAAGTGGAGAAACATGTCATCCTCCCATGAACTCAAGCTGCTGAGCCAGTATCCCTACTGGTGCATCAATGCACATGACAGGACAAGCAGAGAAAGGTCAGAGGCCCAACGAAGAGGTACTAGGTCATTTATTTTTTTACATTGTTGGTGTTGGCTCCTCTAAACACGTTTATTAGAGAAAAAAATGTGTGGATGAGTTTTAAATGTCTTAGTTGTAATAAAAGTCTGTATTTGTGTCACATTAATTTCTTCATATAGTTAAAAACAGCAACCCTCCTGTCAAAAACAGAGCACTGTCCATTGAGGAAAGATAAATTTTTTGCAAAAGCATTAACTAGGGTAATATTTTCATCATGCTATTAACAGAAATTGTTTATTACAATGTAGATTTCCTATTTATTAGGATTACTGGTAGGAAATAGCACTCTTATTTTTACCAGATAATCTGATGTCATAGAGGACAGAGACCCTACATGAGCTCACTTATGCACTGGCTTTGGGACAGCTAGTTTTATGGTCACAACTAGATTTCAATTTTGGCTGCTTCTTCGCTTAGTGCATGAGCTTGGGCTAGTTACCCATATTCTCTGGGCTTCTCCTATTTGCTTCTTAAAATGAAGATGAAAATACAGACTTCGAAATTTTTATGACAACTAAACAGCAACATGTGTTAGTTTGCTGAACCTACCATCACAAAATATCATAGACAAGGTGGCCTAAACAACAAGAAGCTTTTTTCCACAGTCCTGAAGGTTAGAAGCCCACGATCAGCATGCCAATAGAATTGGATCTCACTGAGATTTCTTTCTTTGACTTGTAGGTGGCCATCCTTTTGCTGATTTTCATGATTCTCTCTCTCGCACTTGTGTCCCTGGTATCTCTTACTATTTAATAAGGATATCAGATATATTGGATTAGGCACTATTCTGATGGCTTCTCTTTAATTTAATGACCTTTTAATAGACACTGTCTCCAAATATAATTACATTCTATGAATATTTGAATTTTAAGAAGTCACAATTCAGTCTGTAAAAAAATGTTTATAAGATATTCAATATATATGAGATTTCTTCTGTATTAGCTTTCCCATTACTAAGACAAAGTACCTGACAACTGCAATTTACAGGAGTTTATTTGGCTTAGTTTCCAATGAGTACAGTCCAAACTTGGAAGGCCTTGTGGAAGATATCAACTCATTGCATGACAGCCAGGAATAGAGGGAAGTAGGAGCCAGGGACAAGAATACACCCTTCCAGGTCATATTCCCAGTGACCCACCTCCAACTAGGCCCCCATCTCCTGACAGAATATTCAGCTGTGAACTCATCAGTAGACTAATCCACAGATGAGTATGGCACCTTCAAACCAAGTACCTTACAAAAACCACACCTTTGAATACATGAGACTTTTGGGGGACATTTTAGATGTAAACCAGAACACCATCCACCTTTCCCTTAATTTGTGAAATTAGGAGATGACCTAGATTGTCAAGTTTCAAAACATGACCATAGATCTCTGAATATCACAAGAAGCTCTCACAGATTTTGTGAGATCAGATTCATTTTCATAATACCAAGACATTGTTTGCCTTTTTTCCAGTGTTGACTTTTGCACTAGTGACATTTAAATAAATAATAAAACCACTGGTCCCTTAGATCTGATAAGTCAATGGCACCAAATATGCTTCCATATTTAACAAATAAAGATGACACCAACTTCACTTTAGTATCTTGATGTGGCACAGTTATTTGTTAACTGTAAACCCTCAAATACATATTCATTAATATTTTGTGTGGTGAAATGAGGTGCACACATAAAGTATTTCTGCTGCATACTAAGGTACAATGGTGATTTCAAGAAATAGCCTTTGTGTGGTTAATTTCTGTGGAGTACCAGTTCACTGGTAAGACTTACAAACTTTGATTTCAAGAAGCTTCACTTGTAGAAAAACTATGATTATTGAAACTTTGGTACTTAATAGCGTTTTCTTAAAACTTAACTAGTGGACCTGTCAGTTTAAGGAGAAAAAATATATTTTTCAGTTTCTGTTCCCAATGATAAAAGTGGTGCTTTCAGACAATAATGGAAATTTTGGAAAATTTGTTTCTGCCACCATGAGTTAACAGATTTCAAGTGCTTATTTTTTCAGTGTTGATAATTAAAGCTATGATTTTTTTGCTGAAATTTGCAAGATCTGCATAACTCAGTGAAATAGTATTTTCTAAATGATTAGTGCACTGCCTTTACAAAATTGCGCGTGGGTAAAAGATTGATTCAAAATGCAAGTTAGAACAATAGATTTTAAGGCAAATGTTTATTAATTTGATTTCATATTTTATATCTTATTGAGCTTTGTTGTAACATCAAAGAAAAATATCTACAATTATCTGAGCATCGAAATACACTTCTCTTTTCCAACTGCATATCTTTGTGAGGCAAAATATTTGAATCAAAACAAGATATCATAACACTCTGAATGCAGATACAGGTACCAGAACTCAGCTTTCTTCTATTAAACAAGACATTATTTTACAAAAATATAAACCATGCCACTTCTCGATTCACTTCTTCTTGGTATAATACTGTATGATGGTATACCATTTTATCTAAATTAATATGCATTTTAAACATTCTAATATAGCAAACAAATACAATATAATCTTCATAAATATGTTTAGGGTTTTTAGTTTTTAAGAGTATAATTGGTTTCTGAGCCTCTTCTCTCCAATCACTAAAATTACTGATTATTGCTAGCTTAGATCAGTGTTTCCCAAGGCACAGGACACACTCACTGCATGAGATGGCTTTAACAGAAGCACATATAAATTCTTTACACATTTAATTTTTATAATTATGAATTTAACTTATGGTAAAGGGTTCTGATTTTCCATTTTTACAGTTTTCAAAGTTGACTATACATTTACTCACACTAAAAATCAATTTAATGGAAACACATAGCTACAGTAAAAATTGTGATAGTTGTATGTGAATGACTGAAGTGGGAGAAACCTTGATCCTCAGAACATATCTTTAAAAGCATATGTTGCATGGGTTATCTTTTCTAATTTGAGCCTTCACAATCAACATTTTTACAAATTGACAACTAAATTGATTAATAAATTATTATCCTTTAACTCATACCCTAAAGTTCCATTTGAGGCCTGGGTATTTTAGTTTGACTATCTACAGTACCTGTTTGAAGACTTCACTTCATTCTGAGTTGGGTAGACATAGTTTAGATACACAAGTAGTGTTAGTTGTGAAGCAGAAACCATCAGAGTATTTATCAGCTCATTTGCTGTAATCTCGTCATCTACTTAGTAGCAATGTCAAACTCTAGGCTTTATTTAAACAAGAAAATACCAGAATCTATGTTGTGTTGACATTGACCACTACCTCTGTTCACTTTCCAACTCCATGGAAAGTGGCCCTGGAGCCAATATTAAGATGCAGGATGGTTTAGGGGCAAACTGCTAAAGCCAACATCTAGAGGCCTGAGTTCTTCCCCTGATGGTGTCCCAATGTTTTATTGCTGCCTTCAGCAAATGTCTCAAGCACTCCAGTCTGGTGATTTCAAGAAACAGCCTTTGTGTGGTTAAATTGAAAGATGATGCAGCCCCATTTCTGTGGAGTACCAGTTCACTAGTAAGACTTACAAACTTTGATTTCAGGAGGTTTTACTTGTAGAAAAACTATGATTATTGAAACTTTGGTACTTAATAGCATTTTCTTAAAAATTAACTAGTGGACCTGTCAGTTTAAGGAGGAAAAATATCTTATTTCCTTATCTGCAAAACTAGAAGTTGATCTAAATAATCTTCCAGCTCAAGTAGCCTGATTACAACAGCCTGACTACAACAGCCAGCTTCAAAGGCTCTCTTGGGCCCTCCCTTGGGAGAAAGCATCCAGCCCCACAGGAAGCAGCACTGAGGATGCTGAATGCCTGGCTCTGCCTTTACAGATGTAGAGTCCATTTCCATTCAAACTGTGTTATTTTATCTTAATCTGTGCCTCTGCAATGGTAGTGAACCTTAACATAATTAAAAGCAGGGGGTGGATACATCAGATGGGTGACAAGACATGGCTACTCAGCCTTAGGAACTGTGAATTCTGATCTTGGTTCTGCCACGGTCTCAGGGCACATCATGTACCCTTTCTAAAACCTAGGCAGTTTCCGGACAAGATCATTAGCCTATCTCACAGGACTTCTGTGAGAAATAATTTACAAAAATAGCAGTGTAAAAGAGTTTGCAAAATGAAGTGCTAAACTGAAACTTAGGAAACATGCTGAGTATTCATACCCTTTCCAATTAACTAATAAACATAAAGTTGCTATTAGTTCAAAAGTCCTTAAGAATATAACTACTTAATCAATGTGAGGCCAGCAGCCTGACAAATTATCATGAAACCACAGGCCTAATACTGAAAAGAAATTAAACTGGTGCTTAACAGAAATTGGACTGTGGGCAAGACAATTTCTGGAGTTTTAAAATCCAACTCACGAACATAGAACCACATTATATAATTTCAAGGCCACATGTACTTAATGGTCAAGTTCATAATGGTACCACATATTACTAAAATTAAGAGTAATTTTGAAAAGACTAAAGTAAATGTTTGAGGAAACACATAAAAATTTTCTATTTAAGATTAATGTATAAACTCTACTTTTTAACGAATTTGAAAAGATACTTTACAAATGAAGTAGCATTGCTGTGATTACTTTAAATTTTTTAATGGTGCCATTTAAACTGAGTAATTTAAGATCAAGATTGGAGAAAGAGAAGCCTATTTTGATGTTCATTTCTCTTTTTTCTAAGTCCTATACAAGACAGTTTGGCAGATTGCGATGCAGAGATTGATGGGGTGGGTTGTCTGCATGCTCACACGCATCCACATATGTGTACACAGAAGTCAGAAAGATAGCTGGGATAGTGATACTAAACCTTTCCTGAGATTTGTGGCTGGTCATTCCTCTGGTAGCTTCTGGTCTCCTTTTCTGCTCACTTTTCCTCAGTAAGAAAATTAACCACATTTGTTTTTAGGGCAGCCTCCTTAAAGTAAGTGCTGAGATTCTGGCATAGCAAAAGATCTAAATAAATAAACAGTAAGAGTTTTTGTCACCTGTATATTTCTGGGGACTCCCTTTCTGCCAGCCTAATACATCTTGCAAACTTAGCAACAATATGTCCTCATAGGGCAAGTAGAAGTTTTTCTTGACTGCCCCATGTTGTTTTGCTGGATCTTAGGATTTGATGATGGTCAGATTTCTTTCTGATTTCCATGGTGTTAAATTAAAGAACTGTTGGTCACTGACATGTCTCTTGAGGCAGCAAGAGTTGACAGCTCTATCCTTTTGAAGGGATAGAAACTTTTTTTCTACAACAAGCCAACACAGATATTTCTTATTCCACAATAAGTGGAATATGTCAATAGTGTCAATAAAGTATTAATGACTGCAGAGATTTAAAGGCCCCAAACAAAAAAGCCTATTCCAGACTTCCATGTCCTAGTTTTCCCTTTGGAGCACTTTGTATCCACAGGTAAACATAATTCAAAAAAAAAAAAAAAACTTGAAATGAGTTATCCCAAAGTCTGGGACTTTTGAGAACATGTTTGTTGCAGAGAATCAACTTCTTTCCCATTTTCCACTGCAGGTGCTAAAAAATGCCAATCCTTCATAATGTGCAAGCCCATGGCAAAAGAGGGAAGAGACAGAATAGGGAGGCAGGAATAAACTAAACTTCTTTGATGATCAACAAAAAATAGCTGATACAAGATCCCAGGCGATGGTATGTTCACTGACCTTTCTGTGAAAATCTTTGTTCCACTATGGGTATTAAATGAATATGACTTTAACAGCTGTTACTTTGACATTATTTGTTGCAATCTAAAACTGTGTCAGAGGTTGGGCTGTAACAGACTAGAGATGAAACTTCCTCTTCCACCCCCATGCCCAATGATTTCTCTTCTGTTTTGAAACTATATAACTTACAAATGAGAATTTACTTCCTTGACCATTGAAAAATAACAAAATAGGATTAACATGCAGCCCATTAAACCACATAAAACTAAATATCTGATCACAATTTACCCGAATTAAAAAGAATAATGTACTCACATACGATTTTTTTAAAGGGATACCTGAGTATATTGAGTTGCACTGGAAGTTGGGAAAATATGTTGATCTCCAGGATGGTTTTGTCCTTTGTTTATCAGACAGTTTTAGAGCAGCAATTGTATCAAACCATCTCTCTGCTATAAAAAAAGTCAAAATCAAAGAAAGAATTCCTACAAGTTAGGAAATTGAATGTTTATTTTTGCTGTTGTTTTCATACTAAATAGGAATAGGAAAGAAATCTTTCATCACTCAACAGCTGCATCTAATTTAATATGAAGTTCTACAAAGAGGAGTGAACAGGATGTGGTGAGAACTATTAAACATGGATGCTAATATTTTGTGAGGCATCTGGTACTGTTCCACCACCTAGAAATCTGAGAATCAAATTAGCAGATTCAATTCTGCCAAAGTTATCAAATTATTTGTCAAAAGGATTTTGCAAAGCAGACTCCTCCTTTCCAACATCTGCTCTACCGATGCAGTGAGGATGTAAGATGACCATCTATTTGATTTGTTGAGATGGTACATTTACCAGTTGCTGGTCTGGTTGAATACTGCACCTGTTATCATAAAAGGCTGCAATCACTGAATCAGTCTAAAGAGAACCTTAACAAATTAGTGCACCATTAGGTCCATATAGAAGTGATTCAAATATTTGATTTGAATTGTAAAATATTGAATTGTAAGATATTTACATATTTTACAAATATGCTAAAAATATTGGAGCCCATATGTTATGATTTTAAGTGAAGACCTTCAAACTCCATTTGCAAGTAAATGCAATATGTTTTCTTTTATTCTTTTTCTTTTTTGGTCATGAAACTACAAGAAGTCTTGCTCTGATTTAATCTATTTAATCCTAAAAAAATTTGGTAATTCTACCAAATTTTTCTGTTCATCCTTGCTATACTACTGGATTCAGATGACAGGCAATGAGCAAAATCTATTAGGTAAAAAGAAAGAGAGAAAAAGAGAGAGAGAGCACCAACCAGTCAAAACAGAAGTTGCCAATGTCTGGAAAGAGCTAAGGAGTGAATGATTCTGGGATCTGTGTACTTTGGCTTTTGTTTGTAGAAATTTCTCTTCCCTGTAACCAAAATGAAAGCTGGAGTTCCAAAGTGCATCTGCCATACTGGATTCAAAGACAAGTGACTGGAACCTGACCAGTGAGGATGTGGCTTCTGTCGCTCAAATTTATGACAGTGCATCTGCTGTGAGTGGTGTCTTGAATGGAGTCCAGGAACTCTTCCGTCAGCCGCATCCATATGCTATGCATGTGTTCACTGCTACGCACATTTTTTAAATTTAGCTCTTGTGGGTACATGTTCTACACTTTTCCCCTGTATGTGATTTTTTAAAAATATGCTTTAGAAAATATACACAATCTTTTCAGTGTCTTTGCTGACTCACTGTGGTTCTTTGAAATGTTTTCCTTTTGAAAACTCTAAGTTAAGTAGTCAAAAGTGTACAATGAAAGCTATCCTTAGTCTACTAGGGTTAAAAACTACTGCTTAGGCTAAACTAACTGTGATTCCCTGTCAGAAAACTTATTACTGATTTATTTTTTCTGCCCAGAAGCAAACTTCAGCTCTTCTTGATGGACTACAATATGGAGAGACAGGATAGGAAAACAATTTCTCTGCCCCATTAGAGGCCTTTTTTTTTTTATTTAAAGAGAAAAAAGAAACAACTCAGAAAAAAAGGTAGTAACAATATAGAATTCCAAAGGAGAAAAGGAAAAAAATTAAAAGCACTAAGAAATCACTAGTTGATAAATTACGTATTGTCATCTTGGATATAGTTGTACATGTTACAAAATTAAAGGATACATAGTAGGTGTTCAAACAGACTGCAAAAAGTTCTGCTCAATGATCCAACAAAGATTCAGCAATACGGTCATCTATTTTACACATTCAAACATACATGCAGTTATATCCCTTAGAGCACTTTTTTTTCCTCTTTTTTACAATAGCAATTACACATTTGGGGTTTTGTTACTCTTATAGTTCTTATTACTTTTTACACTAGAAACACAATGTGATATTTATAAATCTGCTTCTTATTTATTTCACTAATGAGGACAGTTTCAAGTTGTCTCCATTTACTTATGCAGGTAGGGGCCTTTTTTTAAAGAGAACAAAAACAAGCAAAATAAAACAGAACAAAGCCAATCATAACAAACCAATGGATCTGATATTAGTCTTTTTAGCCATTTTTCATCTCAAAGTTTAGTCAAAGAACAACACAGTTTAACAATGCCTTGGTTACTTTTCTCTCATTGCTGGGATAAATGCCCGACACCCAAATGAAGGAAGGAGAGGTTTATTTAGCTCACTGTTTATTTAGCTTATTTGTGGAGGTTTCAGTCCATAATCAGCTGGCTCCAAGGCAGAGTTGCATAGTACCAGGCAACACTTTAAGGTAGCAGCCAGCAAAAGCAGCCAGAGCAAAAGCAGGAAGAATAAGACTCTTCTCCTCCTTCATTTTGGAAGCAGGCAACCCCTACCCTGGCCCCACCCAGGGCAGATGTAGCATCACATCACCTCTGTGTCCTCCTCTTACATAGGTTGAGGATATTTACAAAATAAGGATCTTGGCTCCCTGCTGAGTCTCTTAGTTAAATTATTAAACTTCTCAGGTTGACACAGTGTATCAACCATAACAAACAGGTTTGAAGTGATATCTCATTGTAGCTTTAACTTCCATTTCCCAAGGTGATTTGTGATGCTAAGTATTTTTTTCACAAAATTTTTGGTCCTTTATAGGTCTTCTTTTAAGAAATGTCTGTTGAAAAAGGTCCATTGCCCATTTTAAAATCATGTTACTTGGGTTTTTGTTGTTGAATTTCTTTTATATATTATATATTCTTATATATCACTTCTTATTAAATGAATGGTTTTCTCATTCTGTGTGTTGTCTGTTATCTTTTTCATGTATTTCTTTTGTTGTACAAAAACCTTTTAGTTTGATGCAGTCCCACTTGCATATTTTTCCTTGAGTCACCTGTGCTTTTAAGGGGCATATTAATATAATAATAGTAGTTTGCTTCCTGCAGGTGGCCAACACAGGCAGGAGACTCAGCCAGATCTGCCTCTGCTTGCTGGCTGCCACAATCAGAAGGCTTGTTTCCTGTAAGCAGCCAGTGAAAGCAAGGAGAAGCAGCCAAATAAGCACTGTGCACCAGCAGGCCATTATTGGATCCCCTTGCTCCTTTGGGCAGCCAAAGCCCACTGGAAGAATCAGACAAACACACCCCCATGTGCCTGCCACCCCTGGGGGGAGTCCCAATATAGACACGCAAGCGAAGAGAAGAAGCAGCTCCACCGCTACACACCCCTGCACATTGAGGAAGGCCCAGAGTAGCTGCACAGGTCTAGAAGCCCACCCCATGGATCTGGAGAAGCTTGCTACCCCCCTGGGAAGCCGGAGTCAGAAAAACCCAGGTGCCTGTCCCATTTCCCTATAGCATAAGGGAGCAGCCAACATTGGAAGTGCCTGGGACGATACAACCAGCATGTTGAGAGAAACCAAGGAGAACATCAAGACAAAGGAATAAAAGACAATCTCAGACCTCCAGTCCACACAGAATAAGTCTGGGAGATACAGTCATGGAAGAAAAGGGAAATCACACACCTGAAATCTCTGAGAATATAGCCACTGAAGTAAAGAACAACTTCATGAGACTGTAAAAGAAATCAGATCAGAAATAATGTCTCAGGTAAAAGAAGGAATCACAAACATAATGAAAGAATTGCTCAGCTTATCTAGAGAAGACATACATACAAAAGGGGAGCATAGGAAAATGATGGAAACCTTGAATGAATATTATAGGAAGGATTTATAATGCATGAAACAAATTCAAAGAGACATCCAGGAAATTAAAAATTTGATCACAAGTTGGCAAAACTTGAAAGACACTGAAGATAGATTTTCAGACCTTGAAGACAAGATCACAGCTAACAATTGTGAAAGGAAAGATCTCTTAAAAATAACAAGGAACTAGAATATAACAACTCAACAGCTGCAAGATGATGCAAAGAAAAATAATTTAAGAATGGTATCAGCAAAGAAGCAGAGGTCAACCCAAATGAAATTAAAAAGTCTATTTACAGAAGTAATAGCAGAAACCTTCCCAAACATGGGAAAAGGATCTTGCCTACAGAGAAGCGAGGCATATAGAATTCCAACTAGCCATAACCAAAGTAAATCTACACCCAGACATATAATAACTAAGGTCCCAGATTTCAGCACAAGTACAGAATATTAAAAGCTGTTAGAGAAAAGAAACAGATCATCTATAGGGGAAAACCAATCAGAATCACAGAAGACTTCTCAACACAAACTATCAAGTCTTGAAGAATTTGGAGTGAAGTGTTTCAAAATGCTTCACAAACAACTTCTAACCTATATTGACATATCCTTCAAAACTACCTTTCAAAACTGATGGATAAATAAGATACCTCCTTGATAAAGAATAATAAGAATAACTGAAGGAATTCATAACCTTCAAGCCAACCCTACAGAGAGTGCTTGATATTCTAGAGAGAGAGAGATGACCATTGTTCCCAGAACAGAAGCAGAGGAGGATCGCCAAACAGGACAGGCAATTGAATGAATGAAAAGTGGAGGGCCAACAGCAGGAGAATAGCATAGCAGAGACGAACTAATGTATGCCAGTTGTAACCATTAATATAGATGGCCTCAATTCAACAATAAAAAGAACCACAGCAAGAGTGGATCAAGAAACAGATCTATCAATATACTGTATGCAAGAAACACATTTAACTCAAAAGGAAATTCATAGATTGAAAATCAAAGGAGAGAAAAAAAATTGTTACACACAACAGGAGACCAGAAAAAAGCAAGTATAACTTGCTCATCAATTGCAGAATGGATGAGAAAGACACGGTATTTTCATACAATGGAAAGCTACTCACCTGGAAAGTAGGATAATCTCAAGGCTCTTGTAGGCAAATGGATATGACTAGAGATCATGTTCCATGGGAGAAATAATTTGACCTTATACAGGAGAACACTGAGTTATATCCCTAGCATAAAAAACAGGATTAGTAGGACCCAAAAAGCATGATAGATATTATGAAAGTGATAGGGGAGGAAATGCCCAGGAGGGAAAGATGCTAACCAGTGTTATAAATTTTTTATTGTCTTGTCTTGAACACTTGTATCATTTTCAAAATTTTGTTAGGTTTGATTTTGTTCTGTCTTGTTTTGTTAGATTTTACTGTGTCTAATGGTATGGGCAGCTATTTTGAAGAAACGGGATTTATTATGGTAATCATTGTTGGTTTCCTGTTATCTTGTTTTGAAGTCCTATAATGCTTTCATTGTTTTGTTCAGTTTGTTTTATTCTGTTTTGTTTTGTTTAATTTTATTATGTATGATGGTATGGGCAGCTATTTTGAAGAAAATGAGACATTATGGTAGCCACTGTTTATTTTCTGTTATTTTGCTTTGAAGTTCTGTAATGCTTTCCTTCTTTTGTTTCGATTGGTTCTAGCCTGTTTTCTATTGTTTGATTTCATTATGTGTGAAGGTATGGACAACTTTTTCAAAGAAAACAAGAGAAATTATGGTAGTTATTTTTGATTTCCTGTTGTATTATTTTGAAGTCATGTAATGCTTTCATTCTTTTGTTTTGATTTGATTTGTTAAGGTTTTTTTGTTTGATTTTATTGTGTGAGATGGCATGGACAGCTATTTTGAAGAAAATAAGAGACATTATGGTAGCCATTGTTGATTTCCTGTTGTCTTGTTTTGAAGTCCTGTGTTGCTTGCATTACACTGTTCTGATTGCTTTGTTGTGTTGTGTTATGTTGTGTTTTATTTTATTCTCTTTAAAATAAAAAAAGAAATTTAGAAAATGATAATAGTAGAAGTCAGAGTTGGAGTAGGAGTAAAAGCAGTAATAATCACCCACACCAGAAAACACTTTTTCTGTTTTCTTCTACCAGTTATAGTTGAGGGCTTAAATTTAAGTCTTTAATCCATTTTGACTTGATTTTTGCTTATATTGTGAAATAAGGATCAAGTTTCCTTCCTCTGAATGTGGATATTCATGACCATTTACTGAAGAAGCTGTCCTTTCCTGTTGTATTCTCAGTACTTTTGTTGAAAATCAATTGACCTTAAATGTGTGGCTTTATTTCTGGACTTTCTATCCTATTTCACTGGCTAATGTTTGTTCTTATGCCAGTATAATACTATTTTGATTGAAATGGTTTATAATACATTTTAGCAGGGAATGTAATGACTAAAGCTTTGTTCTTTTTGCTCAAGATTGTTTTGGCTATTTGGGTCTTTTTTATTCAAATTTAGCTTAAATATATTTTTTCTTTTTGTGAAAAAGGCTGATGTTTGATAGTAACTGCACTGAATCTGTAGATAATTTTGGAAAACATAGTTTACAATATTAATTTTTCCAATCTATGCACACAGCATATCTTCTGATTTGCATTTTTTCAATTTCCTTCATTACTATATTATATTTTCACTACACAGGCTTTTATAGCCTTTATTAAATTTATCTCCATTATTTATTTTATTTTGTTGTAATTGAAATTTTTCCTCATTTTTGTTCCAGAAAGTTTGTTTCTATGTATAGAATTGATACTGATTTTGTATTCTGCAGCTTTAGTGAGTTTATCAGTTCTAACAGTATTTTGATGAAGTTTTTAGGATTTTTTTTATACCTAAGATATGTTATAAGCAAACAGAGCAATTTTACCTATTACTTTTCTGTTAGTATGTCTTTTATTTCTGTCTTTTGTCTAATTTCTCTGGCTAGGACATCCACTACTATGTTGAAAAGAAGCAGAAGTGTGAGAATATTTATCTTGTCCCTGACCTTAAAGGAAAAGTCTCAATTTATCACTGTGAGTATGATATTACCTTTAAAATTGTTTTATATGACCATTAATGTGTTGAAGTATGTTTCATTTATACCCAATCTGAATATTTATCATGAAAAAGTGTTTCATTTTGTGAAATGTTTTTCTACATCTATTGATGGGACTTACAGTTTTTATCTTTCATTTTGTTAATGCATATGTCACGTTGATTTGTGTATGTGGGGGATGTTTGCATCTCAGGAACAAATTTCACTTGATTGTGGTGAATTATTTTTGTATTGTTGAATTTGGCTTGCTACTATTTTGTTGATAAGTTTTGCATGATGTTCATCAGGGATATCATCTTCCTTTGGTATCTGGGTAATACTGTCCTTATAAAATGAATTTGGAAGTATTCTCTATGCTTCAAATTTTTGGAAGAGTTTGAGAAGGACTGGTAATAGTTCTTCAAAAGTTTAGTATAGTTCATTTGAAAGTCATTTGATACTGGACCTTTTTTTTGATAGAAGACTTTTTAAATTACCAATTCAATCTCCTATTTGTTCACTTTTTCTATTTCTGCATAATCCCATCTTGGTAAGTTATAAGAGTCTCTAGAAATTTATGTTTCTTCTAAGTTATCTAATTTGTTGACATATAATTATTCATACTAATTTCTTTTTTTTCATAGTAATTTCTTATGGCTTGTTATATTTCTGCATTATCTGTTATAATATCTCCTTTTTCATTTCTGATGTTATATATGAATCTTCTCCATTTCCATCTACTTTCCTGTAAATGACATGGTTTCATTCTTCCGTATGGCTGAATAAAACTCCAGTATTTATACCATTTCTTATCCATTCTTTTGACAGACACTTAAGCAAATTTCACATCTTGGTTATTATGAATAGTGTTGCAATGAACATGAGTTTGTTGATGTGTCTTTTACTTTGATGACTTAATTTCCTTAGGGCATATACCCAGGGATTGTCCAACTATATCACATGGATGTTCTATTTTTAGTTTTTAGAGAAATTCTTATACTGTCTTCCATAATGACTATATTAATTTACATTCCCATGAACTGTGAATAAGTTTTCACTTTATGTGTTCCACCTGTAGTTCTGGAACAGGTTTGATTACCACATATTTGTGAATTTTCCAAGATTTCTGCCATTGCTGATTTCTAGTTTCATGTCATTATGTTAGGAATAGATACCTCCTAGGTTAATCATCTAAAACTTATTAAGGCTAGTTTTGAAGCTAAGCACATGATCTATTCCAAAGAATGATCTGTGTGCGCTTGAGAATCATGTGTATTCTGTTATTGGTATCTGTTATGTGTATTGGTTAGAGTGTCCTGTATATTCCTTTTAGGCCCATTTTATTTATAGTGTAATTCAAGTCCAATGTGTCCTTATTTATTTTTTGTCTAGTTGAGCTATTATTATCAAAGTGAGCTATCAAGGTCTTCTACTATCATCATACTGCAGTTGATCTCTCCCTTCAGATCTCTCCCTTCAGTAATTGCTTTATGTACTTAAGAACTCTGATGTTATGCTCATCTATATATGATATACATAAATTAATATTTATATGATGATATATTTTATATTCTCTTGAACTGACCTCTTTAATATTATATAATGACTTTTTTTCTCTTTTAGCAATGTTTGACTTAAAAATCTGGTCTTTTTCTGATGGAAATGGAAACACTTATCTCTTTTGGTTTCTATTTGTATGAACTATCTTTCCACCCCTTCACTTTCAGTCTGCGTCTTTATTAGTGAAGTTAGTCTTGTAGGAAGTATGTAATTTAGTCTTGTTTGTTAGTCCATTTAGTCACTCTGTTGTTTGATTGGAGAACTTAATCCATTTACATTCAAGGTAATATTGATTAGTAAGATAAGAGTGTTGCCCCACTTTGTAGTTTTCTGGTTGTTTTATAGGTCTTTTGCTTCGCTCTCTTGCTGCCTTCTTTTGCATTATGAAACTGCCTGTAGTGGTATGCTTTGAATCCTTCCTTTTTATATTTTGTGAAGTACTCTGTTTTTGCTCTTGTATTTACCATGTGGCTTATATCAAACATATGTACAGCTATTTAATGCTAATACTAGCAACTTTAACAACATACAAAAATTCTGCACTTTTACTCTCCCCACAACTTTTAAAATTGATGTAAAATTTAGATCATTTTGTAAGTTTGTATCTCTTAAGAATTTGTTGTAGCTACGGTTGTTTTTAATAGTTTTGTCTTTAATGTTTATGGTGGAAATAAAATTGCTTTGCAATCTACCCTTTCAATATTAGGGTATTCTAAATATGACTATGTATTCATTATATTATTAATGATTTACTTTAATATGGTTTGTATAATTAATTAACAGCCTTTTATTTCAGATTAAAGAGCTCCCATTAGGAATTCCTGTAAGGGAAGCCTACTAGTGTTGACCTCTCAGCTTAGTTTTCCTGAGAAAGGTTTTATTTCTCTCTCATTTCTGAAGGATAGCTTCAATGGATTAAATATTCTTGTTTGGTAGTTTTTTTCCTTCAAGACTTTGAATACAAATGTGTTTACAACAATAGGGAGACACTGTGAAAAACGTCTTTTTTTCTCATTGTGCAAACCTTATAGAGTATACTTAGAAAAACTAAAATGGCTTGATGTCATTAGGCAAAATAATCTGATGGCACCATTATCATATACATGGTTCATTACTGACCAAGACATTGTTATATAGTGCATGTTTGCATATCATCCCATTCTCTCCTGGTCTGTAGACTTTATACTGATAAGACTGCTGATAACCATGTAAGGACTCTTTGAATGGAATATGTTTCATATGTCCCATTGTTTTCAGAATTCTTTGTTAGTCTAATTTTTTATAGTTTGAGTCACGTTTGTTATGCCTCAGCAAACCTTTCTTTTACTGAGTTTTATTGGAGAGTCAGAGCCTTATGTTCCTGTATGTTGTCATCTTTCCCCAGTTTTGGGAAAATTTCAACCTGTTATTTTCCTAAATATTTCCTTTCTTTCTGGGCTTTAGTTCTCTATCTTCTTCTTAAAGTCCTACTGTGCAAAGGTTAGCTATATTGATGATGTTTCACAGTCCCTATAGGTCTTTTATATTGTTTCATTCTATGTTTTTCTTTTTGCTTTTCTAACTGAATAATTTAAAATATCTAGTCTTCAGTATCACTAATTTTTAATCCTGTTTAATCAAATATACTGTTGGAGCTGTCTATTGAATTTTTCACCTCACTTATTATATTTTTATCTCTAAGATGTCTGTAGGGATACTTTTAATTAAATTTATATTTATTTACCAAACTTCTCATTTTGCCTATTGGTTATTTGCCAAATTTTATTTCCTATCCATTTTCTTGTAGTTCTCTGAAATTCTTTAAAAGAGTTATTTTAAATTCTTTGTCAATTATTTTACTTTATTGGCTTTAATTTTTAAGGTCTATGTTAGAATTTTAATAATTTCAATTGTTTTAATACTTTAATATTATTTGTTTTTTATATATTTAATAGCTTGAATAGTTTCTTTTGGTGGTGTCATTTCCCCATTTCTTCACAAACTTTGTGCCCTCATACTGATGTCTGACCATTTCTTGGCAATGATGGACCTTCACTTTTTATGGCAGCCTAGCACTCTGGATAGGCCAGGTAGTAGCAACCCCAGATGGCAGACATTGTTGTTAGGTTTTCTGTCAGGCTGGCCTTCTGTGATTTGAAATTGAGCAGTTCTCTGTGATCCAGGCCACAGGCTGGACTCTGTAATTGGCTTTAACTGCTGGCTGGGCTCTGTGACTACATCTGATCAGTCAAGGTATGTGTCTTCTCTGGTTGGGTCGTACTGCTGTTTGGAATTTGTAATTGTGTAAGACTGTCTTCTATGCTAAAAAGTTGTGCAAGGTCTCAGAGATCACAGTGTTCAGCCACTCAGGGTGGGGAGGGCCAGTGGTTATACCCCATGGATACTTGTGGTGAGGTACTTTGCTTTTTTGCCTGAAGTCTTCAGCAGAATACTGAGGTCTGTGTGTGCCTCCTATTGTTTCTGCTTCTAGTGCACTATATGAGCTCCATAACTAATAAAGTATAGATAGTTTCTACAGTTCAGTATTATTCTCAGCCTTTCAACAAACTGTTTTCTATCCTTTGTATGTTCTGCATGCTACTGGCTGCCCCTGAACCCAAAACTTTCCTGTTTTCATTTGGTAATGCCTAGATAGCTTTTAAGACTATGCCTCAGTTCTTCTGGGAATATGCCTAGGAGTGGAATAGCTGGGTCAAATGGGACTTCCAATCCCAGCTTTTTGAGGAATCTCCAGACTAACCTCCACTGTGGTTGCACCAGTCTACGCTCCCACCAACAGTGCAGAAGAGTTCCTTTTTCCCCACAGCCTCTCCAGCATTTGTTGTTGGCAGTTTTCTTTATCCAGGCCATTCTTTCTGGAGTGAGATGGAATCTCAGTGTGGTTTTAATTTGCATTTCTCTAATGACTAATGATGCTGAACATTTTTTCATGTATTTATTTGCCATTTGTATTTCTTCATCTGAGAACTGTGTATTCATCTCAGATGCCCATTTTTGGATTGAGTCTTTGAATATCACAGTAATATATGCACACCCATGTTTATGGCAGTGCAATTGTAATAGCCAGATCTTGGAAACAACCTATATGCCCATCAACTGAGGAATGGATAAAAAAGATGTGGTATTTTTATGCAATGGAGTAACACTCAGCTGTAAAGAATGATCACATTGAGATATTTGTAAGTAAATGGATACAACTCAAGACCATACTCATAAGTGAAATAAATTAAACTCACATGTGTAAATACCATATAGTCTTCTAGTGTAAGAAATAGTATGAGTACATAAGATTTTACGGTAATCATAGTTTCCCATTATATTGCTTTGAAGTCTTATAATGCTTTCATTCATTGGTTGGGTTGGTTTTATTCTGTTTTGTTTGATATTATTAAGTGTTATGGTGTGAACAGCAATTTTAAAGAAAACAAGACATTATGGCAGCTACTGCTAATTTACTATCATCTTATTGTGAAGTCCTGCCATGCTTTTGTTCTTCTGTTTTGATTGGTTCTATCCTGTTGTGTCTTATTAAATTTTATTATGTGTGATGGTATAAACAAATTTTTTTAAAGAAAATGAGATATTATAGTAGCCATTGTTCATTTTCTGTCATTTGGTTCAGAATGCCTTATAATACTTTCATTCTCTTGAATGGTTTTATACTATTTTGTTATGTTTGATATTATTGTGTTGTATGCTCAACTATTTCAAAGAAAAGAGACATTATGGTAGCTACTGTTGATAGCTGGTTGTCTTGTTATGAAGTGCTGTGTTGCTTGAATTGTTCTGTTCTGATTTGCTTTGTTCTGTTCTCTTTTGTTTTATTCTCATTAAAATAAAAAAAATTAAAAAGACTGCCTCATCCTATTCATGGGTTCTCTCAGCACCTAGGCATCTATTTGTCATAATAATTGTCATATTTTCTTATCATTCATGTTCACCATATTTCTCCTTCATTGGATTCTATATTTTAGTAATATAGGACAGTAGATAACACATAAAGAGTTTCCATAATGTTTAAGGAGGGGCCAGTAAACTATGACTCATATACCAAATCCCACTTTCTACCTGTTTTATAAGCTTTTATTGGATGACAGTATTTGTGTATGATCTGTGGCTACTTTTATACTACACTGACAGAGTTGAAAAGTTGCAACAGAGTCCATATGTTCTGCAAAGTGTAAAATATCTACTATGTGGCCCTTTCCAGAAAAAAAGTTTTATCAATCACTAATCCAGTGGATATAGAATCAATTGTGTTTTATATTTGATTAACCAGGATAATATGGATTAGAAATCAGTGGGGTTGTTTAAAAAGAGCCCCTCTTAGTATATTACTCATAAATTAAAAACTAGAAATAAAGAAAGGTGTTTTAAAATAACAATTTTCTACAAGGGTATAGGGAAACAGTTATTCCCACACTGCTGATGTGAGTGTAAATTACTATATCATTTCTGGAGGGAAATTTAACAAAAGCTTTAAAGTCATGCATAAACTTTGTTCCAGAAATTCTACATTTAGGAATTTATCCAACAGATATGCACAAAAATTTATGTACCACATTGCTCACTAGAGCATTACTTACAGTGCAAAAATATTATACCAACTACCTATCACCTAAATAGCTAGTGGAATAAAAATGATTAAATAAATTATATCCAGAGATTGGGAAATTAATTTAGCTATTATAAATAGTACAAAAGAGAATAGTTATTAATATAGGTAAATTCTCATAATATATTAACAGGAAAAACAAATTTTAAAATTATAAGTACAATGTGATATCATTTTTGTTTTTAACATATATATATATATATATATATATATATATATATAATATATGCACAGAAAAAAGCAAAAAGATTAAAAAGAAACATGGTAACAGGCTAAAATGAATTATTTGTATTATGTTTGATTCTTATTTTCTTTCTTGTTTATACATGAATTTTCTACTAAACTTTATTTCCTTGACAATCATAATTTTTTTGAAAAAACATGTGCAGGTTTCCATTTTGCATGATTTGGATGGATTTTCACACTAAAGTTACAGAATTTTAAGTAAGGAAGGTAAAATGAAAGATGCTCTGGCTGAATTGAAGTCAAAAGCTCAGAAATGCCTTCTTTTCTCACCTACCCTCACATTAAGGGACTCAAACAGAAGAAGGAAAAATACTCCCTTGAGTATGTTAATATTAGGACAATTTGTTGCCTGACGTCAGCTACAATGAACTGCAATGAACAAAAATTAGTAGCAAAAATTAAAAAGGTCAAAATCCATGCAATATGTTTTAATTCGAGGAAGAAGATGAATTGATCATCTAATTTCAAGTAACTAGTTTCATTGATTTCCCCCCCTTTCAGCAAGATATTCAATATCAGTTGACCCTCTAAGGGAAAATTATAACCTAACAGGCAAAATAACTGCAATGAATGGGGAGTGGAGTGATGGTGTGTGTGTGTGTGTGTGTGTGTGTGTGATAGCAGGATTGGGATAGGGAGTAATTTGGATGCAGATGGAACCTTCTAATTAATAAATACCTGGACTCAAATGTTAATGCCTGCAAATGATTTGTGTAGCCCTTATATAAAAAGTATTGATAGACCAGTATGTCACTATTTTCCAGGACTCTCAAGTATTTCCTTGTTTACTGTAAACCCATTCCCTGGTCCGCTACATGCACACACACACACACACACACACACACACACACACACCCGCATCACTCCACATCATCGCCTTACGTTAATTCATTTCCATACCCTTGATAATTCTCTACTTCTTGATTTTCTCCTTTTAGGATGTGCTTGCACCAATGCTCTGCTAATGGTGAAGCACAGGGTTTCTCACAATGTAGCCCAAGCAAAGGATCATCTGAAGAGCTTGTTAACAGAGAACTTTCAGGGCAATGAAACTGTATTTTCTAATATTATGCAGGTGATATGTGCAATATGCATTTGTCCCATCCTATAAAATGTGTAACACCAAATGCAAACCCTAATGCAAACTGTGAGCTCTGGGTAATGATGTGATATTGTAGGTTCCTCAGCTGTACCATATAAATAAGGAATATTGATAATAGCAGAAGCTGTGCATGTGTGTAGACAAAGGATATACAGGAAATCTTTGTACTTTCTCAATTATTATAAAACTAAAAAATACTCTAAAAATAAAGATTTAAAAGAAGATTTCTAAAACCTACCCTAAACTTATTAAATCAGAATTTCTTAGGCTTTGTCCAGTGATCTTTATTACCATCAAACTCCCCAGGTGCTTCACTAGCATATTAAATTTGGGAACTCCTGACTTGATAAATGCAACATTTTCAGGTGGATCCACTTTTACTGACACTCTGAGGAGATGAAATGACTCACCTAAAAAAACATAAACGTAAATGTTAAAATTTCAAGGACTGGGAGAGATTTTTGAGGACATAGAATGACATCTTTTGTCTTGTCTTCTCCTCACACATTAAATCACATTTCTCTGCCCTGTGATGGTCTGCAGGAATGAGCATTCTTTTATGGAGGAGACAGAGGATGGTTTGAGGAAAAATTAATATAGGCCATACTAATCATTAAAGACTAATCATCTTTAAATATTTTGCACTTTTGGAATACATATTTAGTTTTTTCTTGTTTTTACCCTGAAATGTGTCAGCGCTAAATTGTATAGGGATTGTTGTATTTTTGGCTTCGTGTTTTTCACTACCCAACTTCTTTATATTTCTGAATCTATTTTTTAATCAACCACCCTTCAAAAGATCTTTTGATTGAAATAAGACCTTGCTTGGATTGCTGATTGGAGTTTTGTCTTTAAACCTTAATTTGAATGAGTGCAGTATTAGATGCGATGGAATATGACATTAAGTTTGGGAGAGCTACGTCTTTGCTGTTTCAGTCTGGTAGTGATGGGCAAAAATGTTTCTCTCCTGGAGGAAAAATTTCCTTGCATATGTATGCCTATGAATTTCAAGTAGAGTAATTACAACTCTGTAACTGTATCTTCAGCCGTTTTAGTCTACTTTTCTGGGAGGAAATTTGAATATATTATAAAGCACATTAGTTTAAATTGCCAGAAGATTCCATTAAATATTCAGTGGCTGCACAATAACCTTTATCTAGACACCATCTTATTCTCCAAGGTTTCAAAGGTGATCTGTTGCTCAGTTGACAAGGTAGAGTGCTGAGCTTGATCTTAATAGGAGTTAAAAGATATTTATCAGACTTGAGCCTTGCTAAGGTTCTGCAGCAGATAATAAAATTTTGAAATGCTACATTTGAAAGAACAAAGATTGACAAACACATAGTTATTTCTATTTTCTTGGTACATTTTGGGATTGCTCTGATAAAAGTACCTCTGCAAATGAGGGTGTCATAAAATCTTTGCCAAATAAACTGTGATGCTCCCAGACCCTCAGGTCAGGTTGAAGCCCTGTAGTTTCTGTTGCCATATAAATGTGATGAGCTATGATAGGAGTTTTATCTGTTCACTCCTGAGCTCTAAATTCATCCTTGCTAGAGACACTGCATAAGTAGATTCTGCTCATACATCTATGTATGTGCTTGGCATGTAAGTGTATAGTTAGGGTAGATGTGTGATCATTAGAAGATAGGTATTGAAAGGGAATGAAGTTATCCAATATTACCCAAGTGTTTTTAACAAATAGGAACTTTAAAATATTATAGATGCATAATATATTAAATAAATGATGAAAAATGTGTCTGTCTATATGTGTATATGAATTATTGAAAAATCTAGACATCTGACATGAACAAGTAACTTTCTGGCTTTCTATTAGGAAAAAGAAAAACAATTTTCTGATTGTTTCTTTCCTAGAAACAATATATGCGTATACTGTGTGGTGTTTTGTTTTGTTAGTTTAAATTTTGAGCCCTTTATATAGAAGCATCAAATCTTAGAAAATTCTGGTGATGTGGGAACAGTTAGTCATCTAATGTGAATCTTAAATCAGGAATAAAATTAAACTGAGTGCTTCTACGACTTTAAAATTGAGGAAAATCAGGAGATGAGAAGAAGGAGAAATGATGATTGGGACCTTGGAACCCTGACTTTTCTTTGAGTGCCGTGGCACTATAGTCTAACACATTTCTGCCAACAACAGCAACATTTTAAAAGATAACACAAATGACTCTTGAATACAAACTAAATGTAACCTTGACAGACCAAATGCTGAGCCAAGCCCAACAAGACTGAGTTCGGTTTTTTTAATTTTTTTAACACCAAATACATTTATTAGAAAAGAATAAAGTTATGAAATAGCTTCAACTCTTTCCTTAAGAAATTAGAAATAAAAGACAGGATAAAACCAAAAACAAATAGAAGAGAATAAAGATCAGAAAACACAATCCCTTAACAAAATGCCCACATCATTTTTTATAAAAATGAACATTTTGATTCTTACAATTCTGTAGAAATACAAAAGATTCAAAACAGTCTAAACAACTTTGATAAAGGAACAAAATTAGAGCTCTAACCCTCCCCAATCCCACAACTTATCACGAAGTTATACCAGTCATGACAAAACAGCATTGATATCAAGAGAGACAAACCACCAAGGTACAAATATGAAGTCCCAAAATAGATACCCACATAACAGAAATTGATTTCTGGCAAAGATGCAAAAGCAATTAAGTGGAGAAAGGACTGCACCTTCAATAAATATACTGGAAGAATTGGATATCCACATGCAAAAAACCCAAACCTTATAAGACATTAAATAATTTTTAAGACATCAAAAAGTCAGCTCAAAATGGCTCACAGTGGGTTAAAGTGAAGACAAGTGTGACCTGAGTCATTGTTTTGGCTGAGGTCATTCTCTCTGGGACAAAAAGACTGGGACAAAGTGTAGAAGGGAAGGCAGAACCTCCAGACGCGTTGAGTAAAGGGAGACACTGAATTTGCTTCTGAACAGGTGATGAAGATTGGATTTAGTAAAGTCTAAAAATCTTATATTTTGTTTTTTAAAATCAGTTAGACAAATATAAATTCATAGAATTGACTAACCTGCAGTTCACTAGAGAAATATTCAGCATTAACCTTGGGCTTACTTCAATTTCAGCTCTATCTTGATTACTTTCTCACTGATGGACCAAATACCTAACACCCACAAACTAAAAGAGGAAAAGTTTATTTTAGCTCACAGCTTGTAGAGGTTTTAGTGTGGTAAACAGGCTACAAGGCAGGGAAGCACGGCAGAGGACATGGGAGGACCAGTCCATGGCAGGGCAGCCACGAGGCAGCAAAGCAGCAGCATTAAGCCTCTTTCCCTTTTATTTCTTCCTGGCTACAATCCTATTGGTTGGCTTCACCCAGTCCTAGGGCAGGCCTTCTCATTATCACACCCAGAACTAGGTTAAACTAGTCAGAGGACTGATTTAGTTACCACATACCCTTAATCCATATTCATACACCTTAGATTCATCCACCTCCAGAAAGTTCCATCTATGAGCACATGAGGCTTTAAAGGAACATTTAGATACAAGGCATAACAAGGTCATATTAATGTCAAAATAGTAGCAACTTATAATTTTTCAGTAGTCTGTGGCTGACAAAGCATTTCTGCATATATTATTTCATTTGATCTTCCCAAAGAATTCCTAAGAATACTAAAATTAGGAAATATTAAGAGTCTGATCCTGAATAACCCATCTGTAAACAACTGTGTCTAGGAAACAAGATAGGCAACTAAAAATATATGGAACACTTTTATGCTGAGATATATATATATATATATATATATATATATATATATATAGTTAAACCTCAAAGCAAACTGTAGTTTGTTCCAATTTATTGAGTTCCAATTTATAGGTGGAAAAATTGAGGACCACATACTGGCTTAAAATAAGACTGACAAAAATAAGTTGAAATGGGCTGAATAGTGGTCATCAGAAGTATCATTTCAAATACTATGAATCTGTGAATATTACCTTTTTTTGGAAAAAGAATCTTTGGAAATGTGACGGGTTAGGATTTTAGACAGGAGATAGTAATAGTTTATTGGGGTGGATTCCTTAATGCCAGTGCAGTTGTCCATATGAGACAGAGGCAAAGGGAATTTGGAAAATGGAGTGAAGGGCATAATATTTAGAGATGTAGACACAGTCAAGGAATGCAAGGAGCCTCCAGAATATGAAAAGATAAGAAATGGATCCTCTCCCAGGGCGTCTGGAAGAAGCTCAGCCCTTCCAATATCTCACTCTCAAACTTCTGTACTTCAAAACTGTAACAGAATACATTGATATTGTTTTGAGGTACCCAGTTTGTGGGAATTTTATACAGCAACTAATACAGTGATGGAAGCCAACTTAATATCCGTGCTTGCCAGATTCTAAAGCCTATGTTCTTTGTATTCTGGAAGTTCTAGAAAAGAATATTTTGGGGAAGGAGGTTATGGAGGAAAAATAAAAACCAACAGGTTATCCGGGGCAGAAATATGGAAATGCAACAGTGATTTACACTTCCTTCTAATAAATCAGCCCCCCCAAAACTACAATTGCAGGGAGAAATAAAACCCAGAAAATGTGCTTCAGACAAAGAGCAAATCACAGATTAAATGCAGGCTCAATAAATACATATAATTTTAAAACCAAAGGAAAAGAGTAAATGAGCAAAAAGTAAGAGAAGAAATTAAATAGCAACCAGAAATTCACAGTCAAGAATAAAATAACACTTAGGGTTTCAAAAGAAAACTGAAAAGAAATGATAATTATAAAAATATGAGCTAGTGTACTAATAGATGCCATGAATGTCAGAGTCATTACAGAGGAATGAAAACATCACCTGTAAGAAGACCATTACAAAAGAATAAAGAACTAGTTAGATGGTAGAGGTTCCAGCCAAGCCACTACCAGGCAGAGTAAGATTATACACCCAGATGTGACCACAAGAAAAGGTGGTAGACCTAAAATACTATTTTAATGTAAAAAGATGTCCATGCCAAGACACATGATCAAACTTGTTCACTTTATTTCCAGAGGTTTCAACCAGATTAATTGGTGGGACATTACAAAAAAAATTCATTCTGTTTTAATGAAAGGAAGAGCTTTTCAATAATGAGGTGATCCCCTTGTGTAATAGTTATTTAAAAAAATGCGACATCAGAGTATAGGTGACCATCTAGTAGAGATACTTAACATGAAATTTTAACACCTCTAAATTTTAAGGTCTTTTCCAACTCCATAAAACTGTTTTTTTAAAATACATGAATAATCTATGAAAATATTTTAGGTACAACTAATTTTGATGATGTTTAATATTTCTCTAAAGAGAATCAAGATATAGTTTAGGTCTAAATGTTTAGTTTACCATGAAACACAATTGTGACTAATGAAGGTTGTCAGAGGAATATGTAGTTAACATTTCAATGAAATTAAACATGTGGGTAGAGGTTAAATAGTTATGCAACTCTTCTTGGCTAGCAGCATCTGAGGACATGATGAAGAAGTGGAAATAGATGGAATTTTGGAGACAGGACAGAATTATAAACCAAAGGCACCATTACCACTCTGCTAACTTTAGCTTTTCATAAGGCATTTATTTTTACTTAATTTTCCATGTAAATGGGGATAATAAAAACAGGCACCCTAACTCACCAGCAATCCAAAGGTTCTCATGGTAAAGTGCTTTATAAATTATGATATGTACAGATGATTGTTATCAGAACTTCAACGCCTCATGATCCTTTGTTATCCTCATAAACCTTGTAATGGCCTTAGATGAGATTGGCCTGAGAGCAAGCCCTGAGGCAGGGATTCGAGGACAGAGATTTATTTGGATAGAGATCCTAGAAAGCTCTAGAAACTGAGATAAAGGGCAAAAAAGGGAAGTTATTTTAGGTATTAACTCAGTGTTATCAATAAATACTGATGTAGGTAACTGATTTTTTTTTTTTTTTTGAGACAGGGTCTCCTTACGTAGTTCAGGCTAGCCTAGAACTTGTGGCTATCCTCCTGCCTCAGCCTCTCCAGTGCTAGGATTACAGGGGTAACTGATCTTTTATTGTGATATGTTGACTAGCCTTGAATGAGAACCGCCTAGCAGATTCATAAGTTCAGGGTGTGTCGGGTATGACTGACATGTAAGCCAGCCAACTGAAAGGAGAAGACCCACCCTGGATGTGTGTGGCACCAACCAGGATTATATCCTGGGCAGAATAAAATAGGAAAGAAAGAAGTGTTCCTTTTGGTGGGAGGAGAGGCTCCAGTCTTTGTCACTGCCTTTAGACACTGGCCTCCAGTTCCTTCAGCCTTCTAGTGCAGACTTTTCAGTCTTCCCATGCATAATTTTTGGCCTTCCAGTGTAGACTTGTACCAGTGACTCTCCAGACCTTCAGTCTTGGTCTGCTGATGGATCCTCTGGCTCTCCAGCATGCAGATGGCCATTTTGCATTTTTCTATCTCTGACCTGTCAGATACGACCATTGGAACTACTCCGCTTCTGATCCTGCAAGTCTACCTAAAAAAAAAAAAATCCCTTGTATAATTATACATATATTTTATAGTAAATTTGTTCTTCGAGCTCCTGAGGGCTCATCAGAGAATGCACAGAATGCAACAGAAGTGTGGGAAAACTGAGATCATTTTGTTAAGTCTACTCCCAGGGCACTATCCCTGGTGCCTCTCACCTGCTTCTGCACAAGACGAGCATGCACCAGCAATCAACGTCCTCAAGCAAATGTCCAGGTGCTTACAGCAGAAGTCACGGGGTCTCTGAACCCCCACATGAGAAGTTCAGGGAAAGGTGCACAAGGCAACAATAGTAGCCACTCCAATTTCCTGTTGTGGCTTGGAGAAAATTAAAGCACAAAGAAATATCAAGACTTAGAGATAAATACATAAGTACAAATCAAAGATGTATATCCCAATCTAGTAAAGCCTGTCCACTTTCACTACCAATTCACTAAAAGCTTGTGGTTTTCTTAAATGCTATGTGCATAAAGTTGACTAAATGACAATATTTTGGTAGTTTTAAACTAAAGAAGTATCTGGCTGAGAAACATGGCAATAGAAAAAGTGTAAAAAAATGAAAATAGAAACCAAATGGTTAAAAAATGCAAATATTTGTAAGAAAGGTAAGACAGCATCACTTGTTTAGATTTAAGATGCTCATTAACCAAGATTCCCTATACCTGCCTTTCTCTTCCCCTGCCTCTACTCCTATCTTCACAAAGATCTTTGAAAAACCACAGAAGAGATTTTACCCATGTCTGGTTCTGCTCTTCCATTTCCAGGTACCCTTACATCATGTTCCCACCCTGCAAGATGCAGCATGCTGATCCTCACTTCACTCTGCTGTAAGGTGAGATCTATGAAGCCTGGGCCTGTCAGTCACCCTTCTTAGCAAGGGAAGGAAAAAGATCCATTTCAGCAATCTACCATGAGGTATGGGACCTGGGAGCCCCTTCCTTCTGAACATTTCATGTCATTGACTTCCAATGTGGCCTCTGAGCAAGTCATTTAACCTCCTTGGCTCAGTTAACCATATGGAAAATGAACATGATAATATCTCACAAGGGTATTGTGAGATTACTCAATGTTTATAAAGTGCTTGGAAAATGAAAGACCGTGGATGTGCCTAGCCATGTCATTAATCATGTGGCCAGTTAAATTCAGGCAGCTGGAATGTTACAGAACTCTACTTCCTAGATAATCTCACAGCAGTATCTCACAAATCATAAGGATTAAATCTATGAGAACTGAGATGATTAATTTCATGCTATAGTGGAGGACTCAACTTTTTTCTAAGTATTTGGAATTATATTCACACTTTGTTTCTTCCTTTCTCAAGAGCAGAAAATTATCCAGACACTCATTCTTTAATGTCAGATCTACCTCTTCCATAAATATAATGGACTTCTCCTTGTTTCATATTCTGTGTTGTCTTGTTTACTAAGTCATTCAACAAGCAATCATTGAGCCTTCCCTATATCCAGATATTCTGCTAAGGACTGGGAAAACACGACACCTGCTTGACTTTGGACTCAGTCTGGAAGGAGAGACAGACAGAAATAAATCATTGCTAAGGAATATGAGCTTCAAAGAGCCATGGAAACCAGATAAATTTTTTGCACTTTATGTCAAGTATTGAAGAAACCTAAGTTCTTTGGCATATACGAGTGCTTCTTTTTTGAAACGTCTTCCTTGAATCTTACGAGATTGCATCTATCAATCCTGGCTTTTTCTTAGTGCCTTCAGTCTTCTTCACTGACCCCTCTTTTTCTTCATTTCTTTAAATGTAGGTGTTACTTGTGGTTCTATATGTGATAGTCTCCCCTGCCTCTCAATATAGCGATTCCCTGATGTCAGTGACCACTAAGTTTCACATCTCTGGAGGTCTTCAGACTGAACATGAGCCCTCCCAATTCATAATATTTCTCCCTCTGCTTGATATCTCAAACTCTCTTCATGATTCTATGATTTCCCTTTGAACTAGGCTTTAACTTTGAGCATCACATGAAACTCTCGTCTTCCTCATCCTCACCTCACAATGGCTGCCATGTCCTCTCTGTTTTGATTCTACAAGCTTTCTCAGATACTGTGTTCTACCACTGACACCTCCAACTTACATTCTCAATGATCTACTGTCTCTTTCCCTGCTGTGAAGTTCTCCAGTATGGTCCATTTACACAGACAATCCACATTTTCTTAAGTGTTGTTCTATTTGCATTATTTTCCAGTTCAAAATCATTGATTGCCCCCACTGCCTACTAATTTAAGCCAAATTTCCTCATTCTGGCCCGCAGGACCTCTTGCAAACTGTTCACAAGCTGGCTTTGTGAACTTTCTCCTATCATATTCCTACACTAGGTATAAGATGGAACAAGCGGATGGTTACAGATCTACAGGTTGACATCTTCTTAGTCATCCATCACCTTAAAATTCACTTCTTTCCCCAGCCTGGAATGTTTTCCTCATTCTCATGCCTGGTCCAAGCTGCTCTCAAACATCATAGCTCCCATATAACCCTCCTCGCTGCTCCCCGGCTCTGTCTGGTTGATTCTCCTATAGAACCTCCCCACATCTTTTTGATTCACCTCTGCTGGCACAAATTTGTAATATTTTTACTCTTTGTCTTATCTTCTTCCAGATGAAAGCCCCTTGGGGAAATGAAATGTATCTTATTGTCTTTATTATTTCCCTTAGCATTGAGAGCAATACTTGTTGAACCAAATGAACTTAATCCTTAAAATCTCAGGCTTGTTGTTGCTTCACCTACTCTTTATCTATATAAATGTGCCTTGTTCTACAAAATATAATAGCTGACCTTGCTAATGTAAAGAAAAAAATAGCAAAAAATTTACAGTGTTTGCTTTAATAATATACTTACTCTCTGCCTTAGTTGCTTTTTACTCGTTGCTGGGACAAAACTCTCTGACTCCCAAAATGAAGGAAGGAAAGGTTTATTTCTTAAAGGTCTTGGAGGTTTCAGTCCATACTCAGTTGGCTCCAAGTGACAGGGTGGCATGGCAGACTGCCATTCATGGCCAGCTGCAAACAGCAAGGCGTGAACCTGCCAGAGAGAGAGACACACCTTCTTCCTGCTGTTACATGGTATCTTGGCTCCACCCCTAGGTGGGTGTAGCACTCACACCACCAATCCAAGTGCTAGACAATGAACCAATCATAAATGCATAATTGCATGAGGCTAGGGGGCCACTGACATAAACCATGACACTCTCTATTCCAATTTAACCATGAAGCTAACTTTTTTTTTTTTTCAGTTAACGATCTGGACTGTTTAGTCCTACAGTATAAAATTAATAGGACCTAGTCCACAAGGAATTTCATGGGCAAGTGTAGGAGAAAAACCTGTAAACAAATGCATCACAACACTAGATATTACACATGAGACTGAAAATATGGACAAGGCACAAAGAGAGGAAGCTGTGTGTGAATCTGGGGGAGAGTGAGTGTGAGAGAGGACTTCCTCCCTATGGGAGAAGCCAGGTAGAGTTGTCCTGGAAACAGAGAGTGTGGGAATGGGGTCAGTGTCCCATGTGGTTACATCTGCACATTAAATAGCAGTGACATAGCAGATTTGTGGTCATTTCTGTGTTGTTGCAGCATAAAATACATATGGAGGCCATCTAATGGCATAAAAGTAGAGAAGTAGTGCAGTCTCACTTCAAATAGCCTTTTATACCTTACTAAGGAGTTTGAATTCTTTCCTGCCAATTATAGGGAGCTGATTCAGAGTTTTAAGGCAAAGGGTCTGGCTTCTGAAATTGGATTTTTAAAATAATAGGCTCAATTTTGATTTTAAAAAAATACTATTTTGGTTAGGAAAGGGAGATCAGGCCAGTATCTGGAGAACAGTACTGCATTTTCTGAGGAATGAATATGCATAAATTTGTATTGAAACTGTAGGTTGAGAACCCATTTCCTGTTAACCCTGTCTTCCATAACTGTGGTAGCAACTACGACCACATTTCGAACTTCTATCCACCAGATAGTTTTCTTAAGCATTTGTATGAATTTCTTCACTGAATCTCTTCAACAACTATATGAAGATACCTGTCGAGAGGGAGAAATTGAAGTACAGGAGGACTAGGCAGCCCGCCCAAGGATCTTCAGCTGTCGAGGGTGGAGAACTAGGGCCCCCAGGCAGCATGTGCATCCCAGTCTCTCTACATGTTGCCAAAACACTGAGGAACATGTCTGTACCTGTTTGTTTTCCTTTTTAACGTGAGAACAACTATATTTACTATGCACTGTAAAAATCGGTTGCACAGTGCCCTGTTGATGAAGTATTCTGAGGCCACACAGCATTTGAGGTGGGCACTGCACCTAGTTCCCCAGCACAGTGCCTCTTGCTGTGGCAAAGAAAGTGATTGTTATTCAAAACAAAAATATTCTTACCAGCACTGGCAACTACATCTACAAGTTAAGCACACATTTTCTAAAAGTAGAGAAAATTCCAGGAGGGAGCAGCATCTCTTGCAGCCTGGAGGGAGGAGGTTTCTAGTTGCCTGTTCATGAGGGAGCTGGTCTCTCAGGGCCTGAAACATTTAAAAACATGCTGTGCAGAGAACGACAGCAACTATGAAAACAGCAGGTCCCTGAATTAAAAATCTTGATGTAAACATACACAGCACAAATCTCAAAGCTCTCTTAATCAACTTCAGTGTCTCTAATATTAGCACTTGGGAGCTTGTGTTGTGTATGAGCACGTGTATATCTATATGCACAGGATTCACATATGTACAAGCTGAGATATTATTGTAATTACAAATGTTCCAAAAATCACATCTGACAATCTGCTGCATTACTTTAGAGTCATGAATCACATGCTGTGTGTTTGCATTCCCATGCACACATGTACACACACACACACACACACACACACACACACAGATAAATATCTATGGCTTCTTCTATCCTGGGGTGTGAAGGTCTGGGGTAAGTCTCATCCTTCATCATTAACCTTTTCTCATACCAACCCAGTCTTTGCACCTTGGGGAAAGTTCCGAGTCTCTCTGGGTTATCTTGTATGCCTTTTCAAAAGAATGTGTAATAAATTAATTAAAATAAATCTACAGAAAATGGACTTGACAAAATTTCTGCCTCTTTCTCAAACTCAAAATGTTGACATCCTAAAGATGTTTTATAATGGAACAAGAATTCTAGTGGAACTTAAACATTCACAAAGTCACTTAGATTATATCTTGTTCTGTCTGAACATAGAGAATGCAGCACTCCTCTCTACTTGAGAGCTCCATGACCCTCCATTTCCATTCCAGACTTTCATGATGCTGAAGTGCAATCCAGAAAGTGCCATGTTCAAAGTGGTAAAATGCATTTTAGATGTAGTTCTTCATGTGAGTGTGGACAGCATACAATAGGATTATCAATTTGTGGTGGTAGATAGTTTTCTAGGATCTAGTTGCAAAAAGTCTAGAAGTGAAATTTTAGGGACAGCTCAGGCTGGTAATTGGAAAGCTCTTCCAATTATAAGCAGGGAGAATGAAAAAAATTTACTACCTAGATTTAGAGTAAACAAATGAAGGAATCAAGAGGAGGGTGTCTTGGGGTACAGGATGCATTAGACATAGACATAAGGAACTTCATGGTGGGCTTTGAAGATGAGGAATGACTCGGTTCCATTAAGGCCCATGGAAGGAGTTTGCAATTTGTTAAAAGAAAAAGTACTCACTGGCTGAGCCTTTTAAGAAAACAATAGTTGATGCATTGAACTAGAGTAGAAGAAGAGAGAAAAAGCAAGAGATAGAGGAGGCTGCAATAATCAATAACTAGATAGGGAAAAATCATAAAGAGAGGGAAATGTGCAACACTGAAGCCAGGATCCAACCAGTTGTTAGAAAAGGTTAATTCAAATGCCCTTAACTTTACCGTAGTGGCAAGGATGTAAGTAGACCCTAGAATGAAGAAGAAAAGTTAAAGTTAGCTCACAGCATTTAAGCAGCCTAAAAACCCAACCCAGGACAATACCTTCAAACTGACTCAGTCCTCAGAGATATTAAATACCACTGATAAACCAGGCATCATTGCAGTCTTGTCATAAAAACTGTCATGATTATTAGAAGGTATGGCTATGCTTGAATTTGATGGGGAAATTCCAGTTGAACTAGTAACTGCATATGCAGTGGGGCTCAATAATTTCAGAGGCCAGAAGGCAAGATTGTATGGTGCAGTCATCTAACCCAGATCCTCTTTTCTTCTCAGTTTGGGTGTTCACAACCTTCCAGAGCAAGCAGAAATACAGGAATCTGTTTTTTACCTCAGTACACAGATGCTTTGCCCAGTCCTCAAGGGACACTCAAATACAATAGCAAATTGATTACAATCAATTCTTTATAATTTACTAGGGACTAAGAAATACAGAACTCAAATAGGTTAAATCCAGAGTTCATCTGAACCCTCTTGTATGCTAGAAGTTACAAATGCTTTCCAACAATAATCTTTTATCAACGCTAGTTTTCATGAATTTGAATTTCCTCCAATTTCTCCTTATTTCATTTCCTCCAGGATTTACAAATGAACTGAACAAAAACTTGCTAAAAGGTGGAAGATAAAGTGGGCCTCTGAAAATTTAAGTGCTGGCTCTCATTCAAAATAAGACTGTTACAACTTCCAGAACTTGTAAATAAATCACAATTTTCAAGGAGGGTCAATCAGTTCAGAATACAGTTAATCAATGAGACTATACTAAATGTGTCAGGTACTTCAGAAACAGTTCAGCTGGTGTATTGGGGTCCTCTGCAGTGTTTGAGCCAGTATCACATGTGTTGAAGATGATTTTCCAACCCTGGGCTAGAGCCCTTCTCAAGGAAACTACAAACATCACAAAGAGGATCTTGAACCTCACACCAGCTCATACATTTTTGCTCTCAGATGGATGTCAGAAAGTCTTTCCAAGGTTTTTTTCTTAAGGTATGTAATTAGAATTGATTGTGTGATCCTCCGTGGGAAACAGAATGTATGAAGTCAGAAACGTTATCAGAACCAAAACAAGGCTGGAGCAGTGACCCACAATGGAGTTGATTTTTGGCATATAGGCCCACTGTTCTACCACACAGACCTCACCAGCTAGAAGAGAAATGAGAGGACTCTGTAGGAATCAGCACGTTATAAGGAGCTTTCCTCCTCTCCACATCACGTCCATAGTGTTATTTTGGAGAAGAAATTATTGGGCAGTGGACAGACACCACTTTCAACCACAGAGTGCAGTGGGAAGGGTTCCTTTCCCCGTGACACCCTGTGAGATCACTCCTAAGACCTAGTCTCGAGTTTATAGCCTTATTAAGTTCAATGTTAAAATCATTTCAGATTGATCAAGAACATTCTCAACTGACAATGCTTTCTGTACAGCTTTGTGCTGCTGGGTGCCAGACCACAATTCCTGCTTATTCCAGCACCAACCCCCAGGTGTGGCTGCCACTATTTCCCCCAAATTCCAATTATTTCATTTTGAAAGATGCCACCCATGGGCAGGTACATGGGAAACCTAACTTTGAGGTGAGGACTTCTCTAAACCATGCTGGTTTAAAATCCCTGGGAATTCTTTTGCAGCAAAGCTCCTAAGGTACTTTTACACAAGGAAATGAAAAACTAAAATTACTGTATAAGGTATTCAGCTGATTTCCCTAGGGGATTTTGGTTGGGAAGAAAGGTACCACTGTGAAAATTTCATCTATTAGAGACTTGTAAGACTCATTTCACTCTTAAACCCACATATGCTTTTCAGAAACCTCCAATTATGCCATCTTTCTTGGTATTTATAATTTGGGAATAATATATTTATTAAGGTCTTTGTTTTTTACCATCTTTGTTTTAAATATGTATTCAAATGTGTTTTTTACTTTGATACGAGTTTTACTTTCATTTTACAAATAGGTAATTAGATTTGTGGTACAAAATTCAAAACCACAAGATGATGTATAGGGAGATATAACTGTCTTTACATCTCTGTCCTCCAGTCAGTCCCAGAGACAACCACTGCTATTGTGTTCTTTTATACTGCTAGACAATATTCCAAGCACTATAAATGTAGACCTATATAAATGTATATTTTTTATACAAATAGCAATATATTACACAAGGTTTTTTAAACCATGTGTGTGGGTTTTAATTTCATTTGGCAATAGAGCTTATAGGATATTCCAGGTTAGCATGCTGTTTCTAATTGTTGCACAATATTCCATCATATGGCTAAACCAAATTTTATTTGATAAGTTATTTGTTGATAAAATTTAACCTTTTTTCAATCTTGCACTAATACAAACAATCTAGCAATAAGTAAGTTACTTAAAAGATTAGTGTAACTCTGGATGAGTGTGAAAGAGTTTATTTGTTTTTAATTTTACAAACATTACAACTTGTCTTCCATACAGGCTATAAGAACCTGGGCAACAGAGGAGAGTGTGTGTTACCCAACTCTAAACCACACAAGGTATCATTTTTTAAAGCCACTTTGCAAATGTGATAAGTGGAAAATAAGGCATTGTAATTTTATTTTGACTTTTTCTTACTTAGGGAAGATTAAGCCCCTTTTCATAGAGTCATTTACCTTTCCTTTTCTGTTATCTTTGTGTCTTTTATCTAGTGTCGAATAGACTTAAGGCCTTTCTCTTACCGATTTATTTATTCTTTACATATTAGGAAAATAGTCTTGCAGCAATGGACTTTTAAAATGTTTTCTCCACTACCTTTTACTTCTGTAAACCAGCATTGTATGGTTTTTCTATACAAAATTCTTTTGGTTTTTTCCAACAGGATTTTAGAAGTAGCTTAAATGTTTTTAAAATTACTTACTAAATTATTTTTTTAATTTTATTTAAAGAGAAAAAACAGAAAAAAGAGTAGAAACAATACAGAATTTAAAAAAAAACAGTAAGAAATCAAGAGTTGATAAATTACATATTGTCTTCTTAGATATAGTTGTTCAAGTTACAAAATTAAAGCATACAGAGGGGACATTCAAACAGTGAGGCTGCAACAGTTCTGTTCAAAAATCCAACAAAAATTTGGCAACATGGTTATCAATCCTACACACTTAAACATACATGCAGTTATATCCTTTAGAGCACTTGCTTTTCCTCCTTTTGCTTTTTAAGTCCTTCAGCTATTTAGTTATATCATGTTTCAGCTTGCTCAGTACCTTACTGATCTATTTTGCTGTTGTTGTTTACTTTTTAATCACCTTATATAGTTGTGTTGCTTTGTATTTGAGTTTCTCCTCATCTATTCCCCATGGATCAGCTTTGGTGGAGTTGGGAGTTTTTGGAGTTATTTCATTACTTTTTTTTCTTTTTTAAATTTTTTATTATTTTTAAATATTATTTAAAGAGAGGGGAAAAATAAAGCAAAACAGAAAAAAAGGGTAGAAACAATACAGAATTTCAAAAAAATAAATAGTAAGAAATCACTAGTTGATACACTACATATTGTCTTCTTGGATGTAGTTGTTCAAGTTACAAAATTAAAGCATACAAAGTGGACATTCAAACAGTGAGGCTGCAGACAGTTCTGTCTCTGATCCAACAAAAACTTAGCAACATAATTATCAATCCTACACCCTTAAATATACATGCAGTTGTATCCTTTAGAGCACTTTCTTTTCTTCCTTTTGCTTTTTAAGTCCATTATCTGTTTAGTTATATCTTGTTTCAGGTTGCTCAGTACCTTATTGATCTGTTTTGTTGTTGTTATTTACTTTTTTAAATTTTTTATTTATTATTATTTTTTATTGTATTTATTTATTTTATTTTGAAGGTAGTAAAATACAGCAGAACAAGACAGGACATAGCCAACTGAGGCAGTGCAGTGAAATTGGTACAGAACCTCACAGCAGGTTACTGGGATAACAGCAATAGATACAATAGTATATCTGGTTTTCTTCATAATAGCTGTTCCTTCAATCAGGTAAAGCAAAATTGAAGGAAATACCGAGATTAGAAAAACAGAATATTGAATAAAGCAATACCATTAATCAGAACAGAGCAAAACCGAGATAAAAATATTTGCCTTCAAAGAGATGGCAGAAGAAAATCCCCCTTATTTGATATATTGCATATAGTCAAACTTGCAAGATATGCTCAGATCTCTGGCTCTCACTTGCTGGGGGGGTGGTGTTTGATTCTTAGCCCATGCACCAGTAGGCTCACAGCCGCGCACCAGAGGGGTGAACTGGTTGCCTGTTTTCCCAGTGCCCCAAGGTCCAACATGGCGCGTCAAGGATCTCAGGAAACGCTGATACGGTTCTCGCCCTGGGGTGGCTGTGGCTTGCCAGGCCACAGGCACTTACCAGAGCGGCATGCTGGCAGCTGCCTATTTTCCCAGCACCCCAAGGTCCAACATGATGCCTTTTTTAAAAAATTATTTTGAAGATAGTAAAATACAACAGAACAAGACAGAACAAAGCCAATTGAGACAGTGCAGTGAAGTTGGTACAGGAGTTCACAGCAGGTTACCAGGATAACAATAATAGGTGCCATAGTACATTTTGTTATCTTCACAATAGTTGTTCTTTCAATCAGGTATAGCAAAATCAAAGGAAATACGGAACATTATAGAACTTATCAAAACAATATTGAATATAGCAGTACAGTTAATTGGAGCAAAGCAAAACAATGATAACAATATTTGCCTTCAAAGAGGTGGTAGAAGGAAATCCCCCCTATTTGCTACACTGCCTATGGTCAACCTCCCAAGAGCTGCTCAGATCTCTGGCTCCCAATTACTAAAGTGGGGGGTGATGGGATGTTTGAGTCTCAGCCAGCGTACCAGTAGGCTCACAGCAAACTTACCAGGGCAGCAAGCTGGTTGCTTGGTTTCCCAGCGCCCTAAGTTCCCACATGGCGCGGATCTCAGGAGACTGGTCGTTCTTGCCCTGGGGTGGCCGCAGCTTGCCAGGCCACAGCCACTTACCAGGGTGGCAAGCCAGTTGATTCCTAAATTATTTTTAAATATAGACCTGGTATTTAGCCTGTTAGACCAAAACTTAAAATTTTACATCAGACCTATACTCAGATTTTCTTTTTTTTTTTTTTTTTTTGCATATTTAGCAGCTTTAAATGATGCCCATGTATTATTTCAGATTTTTTTCTGGATCAGGAGTCAACATGGTTTATCTGGGTCCTTTGCAAAGGATCTATATGTTTTTCATAGAGCTGCAATTAAGATGTTAGTTTAAATGAGGGTGACATCTGGACACTTGATTGAAGAAGGATCTACCTCCAATTTCATTCAGCTTCTTAAACCTGAGGCTCTAAGATTTGTGACAGCCGTCTCTTCTAAGCCAACAGTTGAGAGACTCTATAGGCAACCTGCTGGCGAAAATGGAGTCTTTATGGTACATAAAACATACCCTTATGAATGATATGCCATCATCTTTGCCTTTTTCTACTGATAGAAGATAATCACAAATCCTACTCACATCAAAAGTAGGGGTATAGGAAACCTTAAATACCAGAAGGCAGAGATCATTGAGGGTCCCCTCAGGATCTGCCATAGGCATAATATACAGCTGTATGACAAATATATAGGTGAGAAAAATTGAGCAATATTTCCTTAGGAGCTTATATTTTATTAGGAAAAAAAATAAATTTAGCAATAATTTTAGTAATGAGACATAATAAGGTAACTTTGACCAAAAGTGGCACAAAACAAAATACTATGAAAGTTTAGAAAAGGAAGAATCTGAGAAGTCTTCTCAGAGAAGACCATTTGATTTGAATTTTTAATGGTTGTGTCATTATTGCTAGCCTTTCTATTAACAGTCAACATTATCTGAGCATTAAATCTATGCTATACAAATGGGAGTCCTTACATTTTTTCCCAGTCAAAACATCTCCATTTTGTCCATTTTATACATTTAGCTTTCTTTTGATATTTTTACTTTATCAAATAGTTTTATAGCTATAAAACAAGTACAGACTATTGATTGGGATTGGGAAGGGGCTTGGGAAGGATAATTCAATATCAGAACTAAGGTTCTAATTGAGTTCAAAATCTACAAAAACTGAGACCAAGCAGATAAGGCCAGAGGTCCATGCAATGATGATCATAGTGTAAGGAGACTGTGACTGGAAGGTAGAGATCTCACATTCTCCTGACCCTAGCCTAGACTCAGTCATGTGAGGAGTCAGAGTGCCCAAGTTACTGGGACTAGGAGAGGAAATGAGTGAATGCTAAGCCCTGACCTAAGAGCTTAGGGCAAAAGATATCAACTCCAAATCTAATTCTGAGCCTGTAGGTAAAGAATAGGTAGAGGCTATGAGAAAGGAGCAAAATGCATCACATCACCTATGAAGATTGGGATATTGCAGTGGCAGCAGAACAAATAAAGCCTGGAGAGTTTCACTTTATTGGATGGCTATCTAGTATGATTATGGAAAATAACTCCTCTATTACTTTATGGAAAATAACTCCTCTATTACTTTAAAATCATAGCTTTTATCCTATGGCTTTTGATTCAGAAATCTTTGACAATACTCATTTACCAAATAACCATCAGTGACTTGCCTTTTAAGATCTCTTTTTTAAAAATTTTCTTTAACCTGTTATCATCTCAAGAAATAGTATCTTGATTCTTGTTCTATCTATAAAATATTTTTTATTTTAAGGAGAATAAAAAAGTAATAAAAACAGTTTTAAATCAAGGTAATAAAATCATAACAATAATTAATACACTTTGTATTGTTATCTTCATAATAGTTACTCAAAATATAAGATAATGTCATGAAACATTGTCCAAACAATATTAACACAAATCTTTCTTTTCAGTGAACTAAGAGAAACTAGCTGTATAACTATCTTAATGATCTTGTGTATATATATATATATATATTTTTGTTGTTGTTGTTGTTGTTGTTCCTTTTCTCTTTCTCCCTTTCCCCTCTTCTCCATCAGTTTCTCTTCTTTTGAACAGTTTCTTCCCAATCCACAATACCTGTTGTATATTTGGGATCTTATTTACCTGTTCTGCTTCTCACACTAATGAGACAAAAAAAAAACTATAGGTCAGTCTCCCTAGTGAACAGAGATGCAAAAATTCTCCATAAGATGCTGGCAAACATGATACAGCAAAGATTATATACCATTACCAAGTAGAAATCACACCTGGGATGCAACGATGACTCAACATACACAAGTTAATAAATGTAATAAACCATATTAATAGAAACAAAGACAAAAATCACACAATCATCTCAATAGATGCAGAAAAGGCTTTTGAAAAAGTCCAACATCCATTCATACTAAAAACCCTACAGAAAATTTGAATATATGATCTTTATCTCAATCTGATAAAAGTCATCTGTGACAAACCAACAGATATTATCATACTAAATAATCAAAAACTGAAAGCTTTCACTCTAAAATCAAGAACAAGACAAGAATATCCACTATCGCCATTTGTATTTAATACAGTTCTGGAAACATTAGCCAGAGCAATTAGACAAGAAAGAGAGATGAAAAGTGTAAGGATAGAAAAAGAAGAAGTTAAATTATCATTATTTGCAGTTGACATGACACTGTGCATAGAAGACCCTAAATTACCACCAAAGACTTGTAGATTTACCAAATTCAGTAATGTAGCTGGATACAAAGGCAACATTAAAAAATCAGTAACATTCCTGTACACAAGCAACAAACTCACAGAGAAACTGGGGAAATCACACCTTTTACAATAGCATCCAAAAAATGAAATACTTAGAAATCAACCTAACAAAAGAGTAAAAAATCTATACATTGAAAATTACAGTACTCTGAAAAAGATCAAAGAGGATATCAGAAACTGGAAAGATATCCCCTGCTCATGAAGAGGAAGAACTAACATAGTGAAAATGGCCCTACTCCCAAAGCTGCTATACAGATTTAATGCAATTCTAATCAAAATAACCATTAGCATACTGCACAAAGCTCAGTATCTTAATTCTTCACTTGTGTGGAGTCTCAGGATGGTATAAAATATAGGAGGAAAGCCACAAACTCCACACACTTCCATCTGAGTATCTCTGCTTTTACCAGTTTTATTTGCTTAAAATTCCACGTAGTGTTTATTAATTCAAGAAAAGTTTTTCAGTTTTAAAAAATAAAAAAATTGGAGAAGTCAAGATGGCCAATCAGTGAGCAACAAACTACAAAACCTCCCAGGAGAAACAACTCATATTCCAGAATAAAACACCCTGGAGAGACCCAGACAGAGGGAGATGGATCCTCTTGACACAGGAAGAAATTAAAACCTAAAAAAGCTCATCAAATATATTGGGACTACAACTGAAACAGCTAAAAATTATGGGACACAGTGTTTTCATTCATAGAGCCCTGCCAATCCACAATACCGTGCCGGTTGGGAGAGCTGCTCAAACTCATTCCTGCCGCCACTCACAGGAACCACAGCAGCACTGAAGTCAGGAGTTGGTGAGCTCAACAGAGAGCAGAGCCAGCAAAGGGACTTTCATTAATCCACAGTTAATGCTGGGAATGAGACCCCCCCCCACTGGAAGGGCATGACCAAATGGGCAACATGCTGGAATCGGGCAAGAGGAACCTGAACTGGGAGTGACAATGACTTCAGTTGGTTCCTCCCTCCTCAGAGCAGATTCATGGGATTTGCTTGGACTGGGCCACGCCCCTGGCCGGGACCCAATGAACCATCCCAAATCAATTCCCTGCGCCTAGCAAGCACCAACTGGGGGAAGGTCCCTGAAGTGTGGTTGGCCCAGTGGGGAGGGGCAGGCATATGCACCTGCTGTTTACACCTCAGTCACAAGAGCAGGCAGGAGAGGGTGGAGGTCCCTCACCAGTGTGCTTCAGAGGAAACTGGAGGAGGGAAGGGGGCTGGGACCTGCACTGTAACCTGTGTGGAGGAAGCTAGAGAGAGGCAGGAGGAGGCCCCCAGCCCAGAACAAGGGAGACTGAGGGTGGCAAACACACAACATCAGACATGGCTTCTTCAATGGACATTAAGAGATATCTTCAGAACCTTGTAGATGAGATCAAAACTGAAATATTAAATCAGGTAAGGCAAGATATGAGTAGAGTAATAGACGAAATGCTCTCAGGAAGCATCTCTCAGGAGATACAGATGGAAGAAGGGAGGAACACAAAAAAAGGAGAGAAATATTCGATAAAGAATATAAAGAAAATATAGAATACATGAAGCAGATTCAAAGAGACTACCAGGAAATTAAAAACTCCATTGAAAGCTGGCAAAACTCCTTAAAAGAAACTAAGGATAGACTATCAAAACTTGAAGACAAGTTTGCAATGTGTGATC